>CCAG010012184.1:0-116001 GCA_001077435.1 Glossina morsitans morsitans
CATGAAATCGTAAAATAATATGAATGATTTACTACATGGTGCTCTGTGATTAATTGTTTATTATATGCTAATTTATTAAGCAGACCTTGTAATTATTGAAAATGAATCTTAAAAAGCGAAATTAAGCAAAAACGCAACATTGCGATGGTTATTTCCACTCAATTGGTAAATTAAAGCCTTAATAGCGTGTGTGATGCACGTTTTTCGCCTCAATTTTTTTTGTTCCTGGTACCGTAACAAATTGAGAATTACGCTTGCAAAGCCGAAAACAAGAACAAAAAACCAATTGGAGGATTGCGTGAATTTTGATCGGTTTTATTTGCAAGCGCAATAAACAAAAATATTTTGTTTGCTAAAACGATCAAACTTTATGGTGGTTAAAAAACGAATGAGTAATGGTACATAATGATATCCATGCTGCACTACCCACTTTAACATGCATGCATATAAAGATAAAATAAAAAAAAATGTATCTTTAATAGCATAACCGGAATTCTATAACACATATGTTTAAATGTTCTCCGCGGAATTTAACGATTGCAATTAGTATTCTACAGAGCAACCAAGCAGAGGATAAGATTTTTTACATCTGATAGAAGCCGTATGCCATATAAAGCAAATACAACAACCGGAAAAGCAATGTGCAAAGTTTAGATATCAACTAATTATAATTAAACACTAATACAAAGTATATAAAGGGAAGTAAAGAAAAAAGAATAATAATTCATATATATATAAATCAGAAAAAAAGAAAATAAAGCACGTACACATCTAGCACAGAGGCACACCCATAACCGGTTCAGATTCAATTTGCGAGTGAACTCCTAGGCCAGTGCAAACATACAAAGTTGCAAAGTTTGGCAACCGATAGCAGTAAAATTTTCGAATCAAAGTGAGTTAAACACGGTATAAGAAAATCGCGCGAATTAAAGTCAGTCGTTTTGATACACTTTCAAGAGTCCGAAATTGAAGCGGTATTTAGGTTTGTGCAAAAACACGGAACAGATTGACCAGTTTATAATTATGTTTACATTGACTAAGCTTAATGAAAATAAAGTTCGTAGAGAAGCAATTAAGGATATTAAAGTTTATCTCATCATCAAGAATCTGCGAAAGCTACGTTCCTCAAGTGACGGCTCATAGAAGCAACGGGTACCTAATTCCTTAGGGTAGACAGCAAGAATTACTTGCGAGTGGATTTATTGAATGACGCCTGTAAGAAGGAGGCCACACAACAGAGATATACTCAAGTACTAGTCTAACTATGTACATGTATAGTCTTTGTGTAATGTAAGGATCCTTAAGCTCTTTGGGCCACCTCTTAATGGAAACTTGCACCGACCTAGGTTTACTTAAAAAGAGCTAAATGTACAAATTGAACGGTAATTTTTGATCGAACAGAACTCCTCAATCGACGAACGGATCAAAGTTTTCCAACTTTTATGAGTTGGTGAAATACTCAGTATTACATGAACTCCTCCTTAAGAAAGGAAGCTTCTTTAATTTTTTTAGACTTAATTTTATAAAGTTTAATAAATACTGTGTGACCAAATTATTTAAGTCAATTAGAAGCGGATACGATTACGTTTCAAAGAAGAAAGAAAAAAGCAGTCCAACATCGTTACCTTACATTAAGATATGGCTGGATTTAATTACTGAGAGAAGATCATTAATATATCGAATAAATAAAAGGGGCCCTAAGTGACTGAATGATCTGTTATGAAGATAAGAGCAAGAGCCTGAACCTTGAAGATCAATAAGTTTTGGATAACTAAATCAAACGCTTTACAAAAGTCAGTATATACGTGTCAGAGCAACTAGAAAAAGTCTGGAAAAATAGGGAAAATAAATTCCAAGAGATTCCGAACAGTTCATCTGTCTTTGAGAAAACCGTGCTCAACAAGCTCGACAGTGAGTAACAATGAAGCGTGACGACTTAATCAGGCAGTTTCCCTAGAATGATCGGCAATTTGCCTTACTGCCCTCAGGGGTCTTAGTACCCTCAGACACCGAAATAAAAAATGGGTGTAGTCCATTTTCTAGCTCGTTCAGAATTTAAGCTATGCTATACAGCTTTGGGTGATCTCTGAATGATCGCACACACCCAACTGTGCCCCATTCCTTTTAAATATCGCTGACCATCGTGCGGTTTGATGATCTCCATAAGAGAGAGCCAAAAGGGAGAAGAAAAATGCTCTTTTTTCATTCCGAAAGAGAGCCCTCTTCCGATACATCTCTTAGACTTCCAAGAAAAAAGCCGCCGTCAGGTTGTAGATTGCAAACCTTAAACCCTTTTTTGCCGTTGACCGTGCGACTCTCGAAAGTGAGACCCATAAAA
This sequence comes from Glossina morsitans morsitans, assembly GCA_001077435.1. Classification (NCBI taxonomy): domain Eukaryota; kingdom Metazoa; phylum Arthropoda; class Insecta; order Diptera; family Glossinidae; genus Glossina; species Glossina morsitans. The sequence goes on from CCAG010012184.1 coordinate 2,339, forward strand.
TACACAGCCAATATTTATAAGGAGCACCACGAAAACGTGAGGGTTTTGGCACATCTATGTTCACCCAAGCGATGTCATCGTTCCGCTCCCCACATATATTTAACGGTTAAATCGGAATCAGCAGTTCAAAAATTTCGTCAGAAGTATTCAGCAAGAAATTTAAGATTTCAATATCACCAGAAGACGCGGAGCTATTGAAAGAAATCTACAAGCGATACATGGAGGTTTTCTCTTGTAGTTGAAAAATTTATAAAAATATTTAGGATTAATAAACAGCGAGGATTTTATCAACTGAAGGTATCTTCAGTATTCCCAGCAGAAAAATCGAGCATAGTCTGTGAAAGATGAAACGTAAACAATAATATATTGGTTTTATTAAAATCATATTTTTTATTTGTTGTATTTCGCATGTTAGCGCAGCTCAACGGACCATCATGTCTGTAATAAGAGGAAATTCAAATTTATGGATGATACGGGTCCTCAGGAAAACTAAGTGGTGAACAGCGACTTGCAGCTATCTCCGAGAAACTGACAAACCAGAGATCTAGCAGTCTGCCATTACAATTGCAGGAGTATGGTTGTATTGAAGTATATTTCGAGAAAATAGTTCATTGAAAAACACAATACCTCCATCAGATGTTGAAGTGGGGACCATACAGCCAGAACTACCACTACAATAACAACTTGTGACTTGGGGCAAATTGAAATTCCTCAAGGCAACGAGGGCGGCATGTTTCTTATAAATAGAGATATCCGCATTTGATGGAATACAAGAGCAAGTTACCTATAATCGTTCACCGCTGATTTTCGCCCAAATGGCAATAAATTCAACGTCAGGAGGAATAGGAAACTCAAATGAATTGAGCCAGACTGAGCAGATATGGCAATTAAAACACCACCACCATTGCGATCCAGTCGATACTTTCTGGAAGTTTGGAAAGAATTGTGAAAAAGTTGCGAAGAATGTAAATCGGGCTTTTACCAGGTTTCAGCGAAAACCAAACAGGAAAACTACGTGCTCGCTGAATTTAGCAAAATAGACCAATGGAACCAATTTTTGAGAGTAGGCTCCCAACGTTTTGGTAAGAAAAAGCTACTGGGCCTGAACAAACATTTAGTTTTTTGAGGAAGGAAGAACTACCGAATTAGTATCACGAATATGAATTTCTTTATTAAGGATCAAATTGTCCGCAATGGTATGTTTAACAAAATTTCCATGGTTTCGGCCGAAACTAACAGGTTAAAGGGTGAAATAGCTCTATGTTGAGATGGAGCCGCTTCGAAAATGCTAACACGCTTCAAAATGACAGATGTAACTTTTGCAGCAAGATAACTTTTCACATTATCCTCCGAAACGAGGATGCTATTAAGCAGAAGTTATCTCTATTAGGAACGATAGGATAGGAATCACGGGTAGAGGGAGTGACTACACTTGCTTGTGCAGCTTGTGCGGCTTTTCAAGCATGGTGACCAGCAGATACATTCGAACAACTGAGGGCAGAGAAGGGTTTATTGCTTTCGTTAATATTTTTTGAAGATGTAAACTGAATAGACTGAATGGCACCACCAGGAGGAGATATCCTTGCAATATCTTGCATAGCTGACACGAGAAGGGCTTCCCGGTTTATTTGTTACCAGCTATGTTTGCGATAGAGGAAATGCTAATGTTCTTTGTAAGTGAGAGTGAAGGAGTCGATATCTTAAACGAATTGGCTATTGGCAGACCCGCATGTTTTATCGTTGGCGATGAGGACGAAGAGAAATGGTGGCGAGCAACATGGATAAGGGGGTTAAGTACCGCACGCTACACTACAAGTTGTTCTATTACAGGTTAGAAAGGAAGGTGAGTGTTCTAGGTAGCGACACTCTTCGAACATAGTTTTAATTTTTTCAAATTTTTCGCAAAATGTCACGAGTTTTTTGAAAAGCTTAAAAAAGTTAATGTCGCGCTTCCTGCAGTTGGGATATGACCGACGTAATGCTTTCAAACGATCTAGAGCTGCGACCACAGCACAGCCAGTAATGCCAGTACATTTCGCATGACAGTAACGTTTGCAAAGCTGACCACTAATGAGTTGCTCAAAATCAGAATCACAATTAAAATCGCAGAAAACAAAGAGAAAAACTGTAAACGCCGCAAACCAAGGCAACAGCAACAAGCAAAAATCAAGAAAGACATTTTTTCGCGAGAGCAAAAAATGCTGAACGCAAAAACCAAAAAATAGCACACACACACACAGAACAATGCGATAAATATAAATAATATATTTCAATAAATTTATACATATACTTTAAAAAATATATATATCAATAAATTTATAATTGTTTAGGACTTAGCAACAAAATAAAAGAGGAATTTCACAACACAGCGCGCGCCCAGAGTTGCTAAACTGAATTTCAATGTTCAATCGCGATAGTTTGCATTTCAAAGGGTGCTAATAACAAGAAGAAGAGAATATGCCTCCGACCAAATATCCACCCGATCTAAAATATGCATAGTTTATGGCCTTTTCAAAATAAGAATGAGAAAAAGCAAAATTTTCAATATACGTACAGTTTCAACAAAATATTTTAAAAGAATGCGCCTGATTAAAGTGAACGTCTGTCAGATATATTGTGTTTACAATAATTTATGGCTTGTGGCAGATTCTGACATATAGCAGATTCACTAATCCTTAAACTAATATTCCGAGTTTGTCCTTATCTTCATATAGCTTTCATACTCAGTTTTTTTTTGCGAAAACTTTTTTGTTGTTTGAAAAATTTTTTCAAACGTAAGAGCTGTACGGCGGATGACCGATTAATTCGACTTTTTAAGTGTTTAAAATATGTGATTGTTAGAAGCTATCTCCCACTCATTTCTTCTCTCGCATTTTTTTCGTGAAGCATGAGCCGTTAGCGTTTGTTTGTTTTCCTTATTTCACCAAGAATTTCCGACAAAAGAATGATTGTGTACCATTCAGAATTGGTCGTTCTCCGTTCATCTAAATTCATGCTTGCTGCACTCTTTTCGACAAAACAGGAGACCATTTGTTTCAAACAGGAAATTCCTTTGTTGAATGTGTTTTGAAACATTCAGAGTCGATTGATGTTTACTTTCCGATTTTCATGGTTTAATTTCATTTTTTCATTGGGGCGCACTTTTCGAGTCACTGTTAACAAAGCAAATCGGCTTCAAATGATAAAATATTCTGATAAAGGTTATGGTCAAAAATGTTAAACTTTCCAAAAATGTTAAACTTTCCAATAGAAACTGCAAATGGTTTCTAACAACAGTCAGTTTCGTCAAGACTAAAGGAATGAATAGGGGCTAGATACTTTAATAAGGATGTCAAAAAATCATGAATTAAAATTTGAAACCTTATTTTTCATGACGCAAAAGTCAAAACTGCCAAATATAAGTTTTTGAAAGCATTTGAAATATTCAAAACCTTCATAAATTTTGTATTTCTCTTATTTTTAAGACAATTTCAAAATTTCATTTTCCCGTAAATTGCATGCTTGCACTTCTAACGTTTGACTTATAATTGAAAAAATGATGAAGCAGATTGTTAAACAACTGACCGTCTCATCCCTGCGAAAATTTTCTACCACTAAACAGGTAAACTATTTTAATCAATCTTGCTTTCCGTTTTAAATTTTTCCTTTGGCGTTCTGCTGCACAGAACTGCAGTTTAACATGTGACTGTTGCAAATTAAAAGTGCACAATACGGATATTATTTGAATATCTGCGCAATTTAGAATGCAATGTCATAGGATAGGGATAAATACAGCTACTTGTAATGAAAATATTCTTATTTATTTCGAGAAAAATTTTCGAGTTGCTGTGTGCGGTGCGTGTGGTGGCATTGGGCAGCCATTATCCTTATTATTAAAAAGAAATCCATTGGTTTCTGAGTTAAGACTATACGATATTGCACACGTTCCCGGTGTGGTTGCGGACCTGGCACACGTTGACACGAAAGTCCGAGTGTGTGGCTTCATGGGACCGGATCAAATTTGTGACGCCTTGGAATGTAAGCTTAACTTTTTTCATAAATACATAGACAAATGAATATATCTATGTAGACAAGTGGAAGTTCAGACATAAATTGAATATCGCACATGGAACGCACAGTATTTTGACCGGTAGTATGAGATTAACGGACAAAGTTCTCGGCGCAAATTTCGCTTTTGTATTATACATGTAGGATGGCTTATTGCGGCGGGCATAATGCGGGATCTCATGTTTCCCTTTAATTAGCTTCTAGAATTCGAAGATTCCGCTCGAGGATTGTACATGACAATGACGCTTAAAGCACTGGCTTATCGCTGCTCAACAAATTACAATACTTTCTAAATGACGACAATAAAATCCCATCTTAGACTAGTAGCACGTCACGCAACTTGAAAACTTTGCCTTATGGTGCTTGTTTATTCGATAGTTCTATTTTTATTGAACGGACAGATCATGCTTTATGTGTTATGTTTTAACATTTGAAAGTAGGAAGATGACGACAGAAAAACTTGAAAGTTCACATGGAAATTCTATTTACGATCTATAAGTTTACCTATAAAGAACATTTTTAAATAATAAAGGACACAGCGACTGAGAATTTGTCTTAAGTAGTATATGCTAAGCCCGTAAAAAGTCTGATTCTTTCGGTGAAATCATTATTGGCCTATGGTCTTTGAACAACTTTAAATTTCTGTTGGATATCGGAAAATAATGGCGCCTACAAATTTATTTTGCAAAGGCCTCTCGATTATTTTGCCTATGCTTAAGAATTATTAAAATGTGTTTCTTAGTGAGGTGCTTTTGGAAAAAAATTTTTAGGTGTCGATGTTGTTGTTATATCTGCGGGGTCTCCTCGTAAGCCCGGCATGTCTCGTGACGATCTTTTCAAGACAAATGCTTGTACTGTGATGGATATCACTAAGGTCATTGCGGTGAAATGTCCCAAAGCACTTGTTGCCATTATTACTAATCCTGTTAACACTTGCGTCCCAATTGCAGCTGAGATAATGAAAAAGGTAAGCAAAATATATGTAGATAAATCATTCATTCATACGTTTCCTTTTCCCGAAAATAGGATGGCGTCTATGATCCGAAGCGTTTATTCGGCGTGTGTACTTTAGACATTGTGCGTGCTCGCACTTTTATTGGTGAAGCTAATGGCGTTGACCCCAAAAAAGTTGATATTCCCGTTATTGGTGGTCATTCTGGTATCACTATTATACCGGTTTTATCGCAGTCGAATCCTGCCTTTAAAGGTGATCAAGCTGCCATTGAAAAGATGACAAAGCACATACAAGAAGCCGGTACAGAGGTGGTTAAAGCTAAGGCTGGAGCAGGTTCGGCTACGTTATCTATGGCCCACGCAGCCCTTAGGTTTACTAATTCTTTGCTTAAGGGCTTAAAGGGCGAGAAAAACGTGATGGAGTGCTCATATGTAGAGTCCAAGGCTACTGAAGCCAGTTTCTTCTCTACACCTTTGGTTCTGGGTAAAAATGGAATCGACGCAAATTGCGGACTACCTAAACTGAGTGAGTATGAAAACAAACTGTTGGAGAAAGCCATACCGGAAATAAAAAAGGACGTGCAGAAGGGCATTGATTTTGCTAAAAAATAACTCGCACTCACAAATTATAAATATTGATCTGCAGTGTCTTATTTAAAAATTTGAAGCTTTCAGTCGTTTAACGACGAGCTCTAAGAAAAATAAAAATTTTTACTACGATATAAAATTGAAGCGTGTATAGATAAATCGCTTTTGTTTTCGTCGAATAATAACCTTATAGACTATATACGAAATTTTGAAACTTGAAACCATGCATGCTGGAAAAGGTTCTTCATAGTGTTTCTAAAATTTCCATCAAAGGTCAATAGACATGAGTGTTTTGGTCGTACTCTTTTTTTTACAGCAACTGCGAATGCGGAAAGGTTTCAGAAATATTTGGTTTCCATTATACTTTTATTGCTTCGACTAGCATGGACTACTACCTGAGATAGACATATAAGAGAAGTAAATTTGATAGGCCCGACAAGAATTCTCAAATTTTCTCATTACATTTCGGTCCAAATGTCGCGTTTAAGTATTTCAGTTTTTCTTCCGCTTAGCAAGAAACATTTTAAATAGGAACAAGTAAGCAAATTATATTCGGCTTTGGCAGAATCTTCTGTATTCAAGACCTTTATCTAAAGAAAAAACGATAAAAAATTAAATTTCAATTTTCTTATTGATTGCAAAACTGAAACGCAAAGTTGAAACTTTTCTCGTAGTTACCTCGTAGTTAGTAAATTTTTTTCAAATCTTGTAAACAAATGTAAAGAATTTGCCGAAACCACTTATCTATTTATCTGATATCTGAAACAACTTCAGAAAGAAGTCACTTAAAAATCACAATTTTTATTAAGAAGAAATATTCAAAATTGGTTTTAACGTAAATATCAATTTTTCATTTGTATTGAGAAAATGTGAAAGTCCTCACAAGGATATGTTAGGGAGGGAGGCCACTGTAATAGCCTAATAACCAGCCGTTCTTTGGCAATATTTTTTGAATGGAAGGAAAGACAATAGAACAATAACATTGGAGGTTATCAGTAAGAATATAATTCAAGTAATAAAAAAAAAGATTTTTTAAACATTAAAAGATAGTAGCGCCGCAGTCGTCCTTGCGAGATGTCTTCAACTAAAGTGACCTGTTTTTGATGCAAATTTAAATCATAAAAACGGCATTTAATCTTAATGCGTATAACTAGCGAAACAAGTTATGGTTTCCAAAAACATGGAATCTTGTGTGAGTGGCGAGTCTTCCAAGTGTTCCTTTAGGGAAAATTATTTTGAGAACATTATAAAATACTCGAGCGAACAGAATGAAAATTGTAAAACTTGCGTTGTCGGCAGTTTTGAAAATTCATGTTTCGAGAAAACAGACTTTAAGTTTTACGTTAAAATAAATTTTTTATTAATTTTTACAATTAGACCGCGCCGTTTTAACTGCATCTGTGCAAAGACAAAATCGGAATTTTTACACTTTACATATTGCAAAATGATGAGGGAAACAAACAAAAGTATGTATGATTCTATAATCGAATCCGAAAATCAACGCCGAAAATTTGATTCCATGTTTATTTGTTGGAATAAGGATTAACCGCCTTCAAATCGCTCTCGCCCTTATATCCATCCAGCAGTTTACGGTTAACACACTGTTCACATAAAAATAGAAATTAGAGGTGAGATGTACGAGCAGTCCAAACGAGACGCCAACTACTTGCTAACTGAAATTTAGGCCCTTTCACACGGTCATAAGCACATTTCATGTAAATTATAATAATTAGGAATTCATTTGGGAAATACTGCGTAGTTATACAAAATTAAAGCCTTATAACTTTATTTTGTTGAAACCAAAAATTTGTACGCACGAAAGTGCTTATTCTACGATATTTACAATAAAAATGTAAAAATTTTATTAACGTATTCCGTTCGATGACGAAAGAAAGATAGATTCTATATGGATGCAACATTGTTTTTACAATACTTTTGTTTAAATCAAGAACATTGCATTTATGTACAATTTGGAACCTATACTTTCGAAGGTTGTCAAAGTAAAATATGAAAATGAGATGAAGGATCAAAGTATGTTATATTTAAAAAAAAAAAATCATTTAATCCACGTTTCCAGCATTTATTTAATGGTTCAGCGGTCGGATGACCGCGTTTATTTGGAAAGCTTTTAGCTGAGCATAAATACTTCCTAAAGACATATGTTAGCGGATTAAGGTAACTTTTCAGGAGAGTTTTTTATGACAGGCGCTTTTCCCGGGACAAGAAAGTTCGACAATTTAAGGTGAAACTGTCTTTCATGTAATGAACTTTTTCTACATATTATGGAAGTCACAAGGCATCTCCTGCGCGAATGAAACGAAAAAAAAAATACGAAAAATATACAGCGTTAGCTCATGTAAATTTCTAGTTTAAGCTACGTAAAATTCCCCACGACGAGTGTCGTCGTTTTAATTGATTTGATTCGTTCCGTGTTCGTTCGTACGGTTTCGTCGATCCAACGTTTTCAATTTGTTTGAAAAACAACCATAGCGCAAAGATGTTCAGTTAATGCAGCTTAGCCTACCAATAAAATTCTTCTACATAGCCGCAACACGTTCTTCATCCTGTGCTCTATAAAATTCTCTAGCAGTTGAAATACCCGCCAAAATGTAACCTGAAAAGGAGCCAAGAGAAAGTGAATTACAGCTCGATTTTTTGCGAATAATAAACCATCTATTCATGGGCTTCATAGAAATCGGATTGTGCCAACAAGAAATTCCGCTTTGCATAAGTACGTACACTTATTCACACCCATACAAATGCAATCAATTAAGTTTCATTAAAATCAATTTAGGCTGTCCCGCATGAAAATATGTTTCTACGTGTGACGTTTTGTAGATGTATGAATGAAACGAAGCATACATATACGAACGCCTGATTATGTATTATATAAATATTTTTGGAATTTGTTACTATTGCTGCGTTTGTGGAAGTTGCAAATATATGTTGCGAGTGCTCTTAAGCAGAGAGAGAGAGAGAGAGAGACAGAGATATTCACAAAAAAGCACAAATTTTTCTGTAAATGAAGTTAACAGAAGCAGGTCTTAACTTTACGTTTACCGAGAATGTGTGTTGTGCTGGTGAATTTTTTAAAATGTACCGCTTTCTGTGTAGAAGTTCATTAGAATGTTAGACCGATTGTGCTTTAAAGGGTTTTGAAATATAATTTTTCTTCGTTTTTTTTTTCATTTATCAAAGCAACAACCCTCCCAATTTCATAACATATTTTTTATCATGATTATTCGCATAACATTTAAGCAGACGTTATAGACGGTCAATAAAAAACATTTGGAAATCTTGTTAAAAGTTTAAATCATCAGATGTGACAGTTAATGATGAACCCATTTTAATGTGGAATAACTCAAGGATTTCCTTCCTTGGGTTATTCTCCCAAGGATTTCCTTCCTTGGGTTATTCTCAGTTAAACGGTGTGTGGCATTTTTATGTCACAAGCTTGAACAATTGAAAGACTTTGACGTATATCTCCCAACTAGTTACGGCAATATCCTAGACAAGTGATGAAAAAATTAGCTACGAAAATGCTGTCCTGGAAAGCGATAAGATTTGTCTAGAGTTGTTCCTATATATATATATATATGTAAAACATTTGAAACAAGCAAGAAGCAAGTTTGATGTCTATATAAGATTGCCATCTTTTCGTTACTTCTGCAGAGATATAGACTGCTCGCGCTAGAATTGTTGAGAACATCATGCTAATTAATTACTCGCGCTAGAATTGTTGAGAACATCATGCTAATTAATTACATATATATATTCCATGAGATCTTCTACATTTCTGGATGTTACAAATGCAATAACAAAATTTGTATACACATCTTGCGATACTTCGCCGCAAGAGCTATCGCCAATTTTACGAACTAATTGCTAGCAACAGCTACTCGTTGTAATTCTTGTCGTAGTTGTTCATCATCAGCGCCACTTAACATAATAGCACACAGAAATTTGAATTCGGGTCTATTAAGCGCATCCTGAATACTGTTTACTTTTGTATCGCCGGTCTGCCGATTATGACTATTAATCTTTCCATTGATTATACATATGACGAACGCACTTGTCGTTTACGGTTTAACTGATCCACAATGTGATTGAAATCGATACTCCCACGCTTGGTAAATAAACTCATTTACCATTAAAGTCTTAAAACAGAAAAATATTAATAAAAGCTGAAGACTGCAATTCTTCTCCAGGATGATGTTTTTTTTTATTATTATTATTTAATAAACCATTTTTAAAGTTCATGTGCGCATATTATTTCTTAACGTGCATCGTAAACTACATTGCCATGTAACATATTAACCCAGTTTTGGGAGCTTATTTTCCTTGTCAATTCAATCGTCGTTGTTGTTATTTAATTAAAACATTTTTAAAAAAAAGGAAAAAAATACATTACGGTGGATGTCTCTCTGGCTTAAATCAATGTTCGCTTAATGATTTGTTATTTTTTTATAACCATCTTCGAATAATGAGAGTTTACTAATTTTAGCATTCCGTTTGTAACAGGTGAGAGGATTTGTATCATAATTGGTTGTCCAGAGCAAGCGTGTTCAGCTTTAATTTTGTTATGAAGCAAAGTTAGTAAATCAACAAAATTACAAAAGAACAAATGTTTATGCAAGACTGCTGTGACGGACGGTTCTACAAATATTTCTATTTTTATTTATGTCTTAATGATAATAGGAGAATATCAAGAACCTTTTCATTTACAACTTGGTGTTAGGATCTTCTTCTAGTTCAACTTGGTGTAAGGATCTTCTTCTTGTTCAGCTTGGTGTAAGGATCTATACAGACAGTATTTATTTATTAACCTCCTCATCAAGAAATCGAAATATATAGAAATAATCAAACAATATCAACGAAATGTCAATATCAAGCTGCTGCTTCAAAACCAAAATGATGATTTTTTGAGAAATGATTATTTATATGTCGAAGTAAACAAATGAATAGAAAAGTTGTACCAATTAATACATAAATTCCGTGGTATCCAGTAACTATGAAAGAAGTAGATCCATATACAGAATCTGCAATTGTAAAAGGAACTTGAATATATTCATATGCTTGTAATATGGTAAAGTAGATGCCTAATAACAGGATACGGTGAAAAATAATCCTTGTGTTGCTTGGGAGTGATTTCTTTCTATTAAACTATAATGAGCTCAGGTTACAATGATTCCTGATGTTAATAAGATAATAGTATTTAATAGAAGAATTTCAAAAGGATTAAAAGGTATAATTCCTAAGGGAGGTCATATTGCTCCAATTTCATTTGAAGAGGATAAACTACTGTGGAAAAATGCTCAAAAAAATTATACAAAAAATGGAATTTCTGATAAAATAAATAAAATTATACCTCATCTGATCTTCTTCTTGTTCAACTTGGTGGCTTTTTTAATATGAAATATTTTATAAGGTTTTTTCAATATAAGGTGCGAGTACATATATGTGGTCAAATCTATGGATATGTATGAATTTGATGGTGGGTAAGTGATCTAAGTGATCTGAGAGTAATATTGTCAGCGAGGAAAACAAAAGCAAAAATCCAGCAAATAATTCCTTGTTAAAGAAAAGTACCCTTAAATCAAATGTATGAAAACGAAGAACCCGATAAATAATTTGATTTCATTGTCTTTTCTTAGACTTCTTCTAGTATGCATTGAGATTTTTGACACTGTCTTCCTTCTTTAAATCCGAAAAGGATTTTTTGTTATAACATAAAATACATGCAAGATGTAATACTATGACTATGAATTTAGTTAATCTTCAGACCATAACGATTCCTTCCTGAAGACAATTATTTGCTTTGTAAAGATTGGCTTAAGTTAAGTATATAGTTCCACTTCTTGTTCTCGTCTAATAAGAAGAATTGTGGAGCTTCATTTAAGTGGCTATAGTTTTTACTTTAAAACTTCTAATCTTGTTTAGCTTGTTATGGGAGAAATAATCGACCAGACATGCATAATAAATGTGTATTAAAACATTACGAATTTATTAGTAATATTGTCAATAAGCAAATGTTAACATGATATTATGATATTATGTAGTAAAACCACGTGATTACAATGCTATCAGTCATCACACTATGCGGCTGGCCATTACCAAAAATTATTTGAAATTGAAATTTTTTTTTTTGATAGGTGCATTTATTTGCAAGTCTATTATCATTAATAATGAGCAAAGGGGCCAATCTTAAATTCATATTAGCTTTATTCTCTATTGAGAATCAAACAATTGAGAATGTAAAATTTGAATACATATATTTATATACATGTGGAACTTATTTTGATTTTATAACGATCTAACAATATATACACACATACTTAACTTTACTTCCAAACGGCATGAAGAAAGATCAAGAAAGGCAATTGACAATTTTCTCTCTTACTGTGGAAATGCCTGAGCCTTTATGAATATATTTGTTCATTGTAAACCATGCAGCTCCTGTGACTAAGTGTAGTGTTTTTAATTGGCAGCGTCGAAGGATAGCCCAAAGTTATATGCGGATTATATGAGAGGATTATGCCCGATTACAATGATTTTCTGAGTAGGAGTTGTGGTGGTGATTGTGTGGTCTGAATCGCTTCTACGTGTTATGTCTACGCTCTGGATGTCGAGATCTGAGTTACCTCTATACTTATCTATCTCGTATCCACTCAACGAAATAGGGGTGTCCTTCATATTTTCCTACCTCATATCCGTACCCCGTCTACTAAGTTTCCCTTTACGGTATATTTAGCATGAGCAGTGAATTATGAGGTATGTCATTGCATAAAAGTATAATGTTTTTAAATATTCGAGTACAAAAGGAAGAATAAATAAGCAAAACTGTTTTGAAAAAAGTTGATCCCCTTCATTGAAAAGTTCCGATCCTGCAGCAACGCAAGACGGCCGTTTCATTTCGCCGAATACATAACTTAACATTCGCTTCAGCTTCTTCGCGCCTATTTTGTCTCGCGCTTTGCTCGAATTGGGTGGCGATTCTGTTCAGTTCGTTCGCAGCACCAAACCATTAGTTCTCTTCCTCTTCTCAGTATTCGCTATTCATCGCCATCCCAATAACCTGATATCGGATCATTTTAGCTAATATTCACATATAAAACTTTGGCGGCCAATTTTTTTAAATCACACGACTTGGCATCTGAACGTACACCTGCCACTAGTCTAAAAAGGCCTGACGGTATCATAATTCAAAGGTGATCTCATGGCAACCCTCCTCTTACGTTAAAATATGGTTCACATTTTATATGATTACTTGAGTGCTGAGGTTCACACCTTTCGGCTGTTGGCTTTAATAGCACCAAGTTACAAGCAAGGAACATCGATTTCTGCAGGGTGGATGTGATCACCAGTTGTCTATTTACCGAAAGAAAAAGTGACAATGTAAATAATTTTTATGGCGTGCGGTTTTACGGTCACCCGAAAGAGTCTTAACACTTTTTATTACTTCTGTCAAGTGCAATCATCCGTTATTAAATAACGTTCCCGCTTACTTGGACTTAGGTCATTTTAGGCTTTCTGCGTCTATAAAAAATATAGGTCTGATGTTTTTTGGTACCTAAATTTACACCATACAATTAGGCCGTCACTGCATACGCCCGTATGTCTGCCGTATGTCTCAAATAGGCCGCTGAGAGTAGCCTTTCATTTCTTTAGTTAAGAATTCAGGTAGAGCTCAAAAACAGTGTGATCCATTTATAGTAAATAAAAAATCGTAAGAGAATTCAATATAGAAGTAACCCCCATTGCCCAACCGTTATGGCAAAATATGCAAGTTTTGTACAATGAGTTGTTTCGAGGAAGAGGATATTCAAAATTCGACCAAAACTTTTTTGCTTGTTTTTCGTCAATCATTAAATTAACACTTCTTAAGAATTTTTCAATAAAATAACAAGTTTCGTTTAAGATGAGTCCGCTGCTAAGTACATCTCAGTAAACATTTCTTTTCTTTTCTTCGTTTTTAATTGCTTGCAATTAGCTGGTAGTGTGCAAGGTCGTTCGTTTATTTCATAATTCGATTAACAAGGCTGGCTCAGCACTTGTCATACAATGGCTGTTTATTTATTTAAAGTGCATCATTATAAATAAGTCTGATATGCTGGCTGATCAATAGAGCGGTAACGTGTTGTTAGTCCACACACACGAATATATATATATATATATATTATTGAAGCCGACTTTTGTCTGCTTGCATCTTAATTAAAATAATCAGTTTAAGTTGCCGGCCGGCCGGCTTTCTGTAAATTAATTTTTATTATATTATGTATTGATTTATATTGAAATGCACTCTGATTTAAACGTAAATACGATCAATATTTTCAAATCAAAGCATATTTACCATTAGGTATAGTTCGTTGTTTCTGTTCCATTTGTAAAATCGCGGATCATGTTTACTTAAAAGTACATCAACAATATTAATAAATACTGTCATAATTTGGATATTTCTAATATGTCCGAGCTCTAACACATCTACGAAAAGATCTGAAAACAAGTCCGACTTTTTTATATATTTTCGTCAAAATTAAATATCAACTAAGAACTATTCACCACTACGCAACCGCTAGTGTCCGGAAGGTACAATCGATCATTGGAAAAACCATTTAAAATCTGAAGTTTGCTGCTAGCAGACATGCGAAGGATTTTCGAATACGTATAGTCGATCTAGGTCGGGATTGCGCCGAATATATTGTAATTTTCTACGAAAATTTCGCAATTCCGCTTTAAATAAGGTTGAACATGCCACGGAAGGCCCGAGGAAATTTTTGATGCTTATCAACAAAATGTGTTATAAAAAACCAGGGACAAGTGGTGGTTCAGCTGTTCTCGTTTTGGATTTAAATATCAGTTCACATTGTTCGTTGCGAACGAATCGCCGACGATATTCCATCTGGGAAGCCAAAGAGATCTATCAAGGGAGGTCTTCTTCCTCTGCGGTTGTAGTATCATCGAAGTCCCAATACTTGTTGTGCAGAGCATGACAAGCATGCGTTTTGTTCACTTTTGGTTGAGAAAAATAATATGTTCTACGGGGATGGATAAAAATTATGGGGTAAGAGCGATGTACATAACAAGCCCTATTTCCTTACTGTCAACGATCAACTAGAAAAGGCATGAATAAATTTTAAGCGAATGGGGAATGTTAGAAATTTGAATTCCGTCCAACGGAGTTTCGTCGTTTGATAAAAAGCATATTCTTATTAATCACAGGCTGCGTTTTAACTATGTACAATAGAAAGTTACTACGCTGCCACGAAAGTTGTTTTTACATGAAACAAGAAACGTTAACTAACAACGTTAATTAACACCAAATATTCATATATTTAATATTTATCACTCCTGAGGCAGAATTTAATATTTCCCAACCCTTTTTCATTTCACTGATACCCACAACGGGAATGAAAACATAATGTTTTAATGTTCTTCGCGTAAGTTATTTGTAGGCCAAAAATACCGAAGTCAGAAGTCAAATTGTTAAGCAAAAAATGAAAAGAGAACGCTAGCATGTCACGAAACTGTACTTTGGTATGCACAAATATACATATTTCTGTGTAAAACATATCGGAAATTCTACGAAGAAAAAGAATCATAGATTTCATCTGAAACGTAATCATGATCATAAGTAGAAGCGTATTATGATGGAAGCCACCGCACGGGACGGCTGAGACAATGAAGAATTTCTAAAAACTATCTTCTTGAACATGAAGAAGGCATATGCACTCCCACATCCACGGTTGTGTATATGTATGTAAATTTCTATATTATATATATATATATATATATATATATATAAGTACATAAATACGCACATATATACATAAACATAAACTTAGTGGATCTTTGTCATCAGCACAACAATCATACTATCATCACAAGACCAACCTCTCATCGTCATCAAGAGGGGTCGCTTTTAAACGGGATCGCAAAAATAAACAACAACAATGAAAACAAAAGCTGGGATCGATTTTTTTGCACGCCAGCCGCTTTTATCCGAGAAAAGACTAAAGAATATGAGAAAACTAAATCTTTATGCCCAATAATGTTGGATGGGCGTGATCGATTTTTTTATATTCTGTAGAATATTTTTATGGCATATCTGTTGTAATTTAAAGGTAACGAGCAAAAAACAGATTTTTTTTTTACTTTTGAGGACCAAGTTGTTTTCACTTTACGTTGTACTAGGTTCATATCATTTGACCAATTTGGCCTAGTCTCAGTGTCAGTCTGCGTGCAAAAACTTCCAAAGGCGGAATGTTTACGAGAGATTTATGTAAACAGCTGGACTGGCGAATATACTTAGATCTAAAATTTTGAGCTGACTGGGCGTTGTAAACGTTTTGACAAAATTATTACAACCCCATATTTGAGTAGTGGGTATAAAAACAAAATTAACAATGAGAAGGAGCGCAAATAACTACTAGTGGGCAGTTTGCGATCACTTGTCTATCTAAAAAAGTGACGGAGTACAATGTTATTGTACGTGCATGACTTCTTTTTGTTCGCTTATTTGTTTTTCTTTTTTCGGTTCAGTTTTATAAGAAGACAACAAAACTATTTTGTATTTTATGCGGGATTTTAAATTGATCTTAACGAAGCTTAATTGATTGGACATGTAGTGGTATTCGTATCTACATGATTTTAGATATACACATGTGTAAACCCCTGGATACGCTTGTTTGTCTGTAGCCGTTTAAGGCAAAGCATTGATATAACATCATACGAAGTACACAGTGCAAATGATACTTGAAATAGCCATTAGCTGCGCCATATTGAAATTTTCAAACTTCTATACGGCAACAAACAAACACTAAAAAGGGTATTCGATTGCTCGGAAAGTTTTTGTAGGCTTTCTATAAAAACTCTTTCGAAAGCTAAATAAATTCCTGTAGCAGCTGGGAGTTTTCGAAAGATACGGCCAACACGTATTTCATTTGATGAGGATAGTTTGAATCGATAGCCATTGCGAATTTTTATCATATAGCAGCCATGTACTCTTCATCTCTATAAACTTTTTAGATACAGGCATTGGTGCAAGATATTGGTGTTAGCCCGGATTTAATCACATTTGGTAATAAATGGAAAAAGTGCAACTATATCATGTCTCTAAAATCTGCCCAAAAGCGCTGTAAACGTTCCGAACGACCCAATATATGTATAAATGCCTACACATATACAGCCATGAGCGCATAAATGTCACGCATTTAAAACAAAATTTTCCAAAACCAAATGGCTAAACGGTTCGTTTTTTCTTCTCATTTGCTAACATTATATAGCAGTGCCACAAGGGCATTAGCCATTATTTTCTTGTTTCTTCACAAAAGAAAATATTAATATTATGAAATACCCAATGCAACGTGCCAACCTTAACCCTATTATCCCGCTAACAATTCTTTAAAACGACAGCTTCGAATTGTACTGTAAAGAAAACACTTCAGAAGCTGACCGAAAGCGTGGAACTCAGATATCAAGCGGCATAATACACAAATCGCAATATAGCACGAAATAGTACAAGTAATAAAATTATAATCAATTGCGACTGAATCTTTTCTACCCAACATCCTGTTCTCAAAAAATCTAAAAAAACAAAAAATTAAACTTCAATAATCTATAATAACGGACGAACGTGACCGACTTTTCCCATTCTTATAGACTACACATTGAAATTTTTGTCGTCCTATCTGCTGTAGCTTTGAATAATGAAAAATTGTTTTACTTCTAAAGCAAAGGATTTTTCCAATTAATGGTGGCCTATAGCGCTGTGCTTCAACCAATTTCAATACCAACTCGCCTACAAGGACTATCAGGTCGGTGTCTTAATATTTGCGAGGAACAAAACACAGATACACAAACTAAGAGGCTTAAATCGATTTAGAATTTAACACTATCAAGTATAATTTATTGAATATCCGAAACTTCTTACCCGGCATTACGAAACTCTTGACGAAATAAATTTAAACCTAATCTCTTTTTTTCCTTTTTTTATATATCTTATCTTTTCGATTATTCTCGTGTTAAAGTGTGGACTATTCATCTATCCATGGCTGTATGTGTAGAAAAAATAAATTTTTTTATTTAGAGATCGTTGTTACTGCACATTGAAATGTTTGCTTCATATTATATTCAGTCTGTATTGTTACTGTCATCGAGTTCAGAGTAGTTGAAAGAAGAAATTATGTACACATTCGTATATGTTTACAACAACTATACCGCAAACCATAAAATCGTAAAAAAAAAAATGGAAAATATTTTGTTCAAAGATCACTTAAATGTCGTTGCTTACGTATGTAATATATGTGAATACTTGAAAGAACGTCTATATGTATGTATGTACATCTACAGTATGTGATACAATGCATGTTTTTGTTTAAAAAAGGAAAGAAAAACACTATTTGTAGTCATTTAAAATAATGCAAAAGGCATTTAGAATATGTTTAAGAAACAGCTTTTTAACGTTGCATATACGTGAGAATATTTCATTATTATCGACTCGTTTCATCATTTTTCGCATTTCGGAACACATTTCCACAAGTATTTGTAATTCTCAATGATGCGTGGGCGTAAGTTGCTTATATCACCTTATCATGGAGACTCCTTATTAAGCGCCCATTTATGTTTAGCCCTTCATTTGTCGAATCTCTCCTTCACTTTCGGCGCAAAAAACGATGCGCACGTCCAACTATTTGTGATAGTCTAAGGTGTCAAGTCAGTCTGGGAATATTCGGTTGTCCACCGATCTATCTCCTTGCTTTAATCAATCTAAAGCCATGCGTCGCTTCTTAAACATTCATCGGTTTACCCTTATTTACCGTGCAAACATCTAGTCATTTTTAGCGTACGCACCTTTCCGCACTTCTGGTTATTCGTCTCAGTACTCTCAGCTACTGCATCAATTTTCTTTTCATTCCTCTAAGATCTTGTGACAACACTCTCATAGTGCGCCTTTTACCTTTTCTATCATAAAAAAAAAACGTCATTAATTAACATACATGCGAAGCTTTTTATTCCATCTTTAAAATATAATTAAGCTTAGACCTCAATACGTGATGAAATATATATATATATATACACTATACTTATTTATATGAGAAGCTTTCACAATTCGTTTGCGAAAGAAGTTGTAACGCGTGTTCAGTGGATCATTATAAATCTAGACTAAAATTGTTAGCAGAAGATTTAATTTGAAACAAGTAAGAAAATTATATTCAGCCACGATCAAATACCCGTCACCACTATCCATCGTGTATTGTCGTAAAGTCAGCGAGATTTAATTTAGAATTAGCACATTTATAATTACAAGTCACCGGAAGCAAAAATATATTTTGTGAATGGAAATCTCATAAATTTTCCCAATTTTCGTAATTGCAGTTCTCTGCGTCGTCCGGAAGCGGTACGACATTAGCGTATCTATATAAAAGAGAAAGTTCATTTAGGACAACTATGTTGAAATTTGTTTTTTTACCGATTTTTATCTTCACATCCTAGAGGCACTTCATCCGGTCGCGTCGTCACTTGAGGTACATCACGAAATTCTTCATATATATTTGATTTCTCCTGAACAAATCGAGTCAATTTGATTGTACTTAAGGCATTGTGGCGTAAGAAGGGATCATCGAATGCTAAATTAGCATGTGAACGTTTCGAAGATCGCAAAGCGGCGTTTTTCAAGCGCATGCTATTGTACACGAAAGTATTATCTATGGTATAAGCGTCTAAACTTACTGGCCGACAGCGTTGACTGTACGATGATGATTTTTGTCGCTTACGCATCAGATAAAGAAAAGCCACAAGTAATATAAGGGCTACAACATCAATGCACTAATGACACCTATATAAATTTTTTGGTAGTATAAATTTGTTTGGTGGCATAAAATTTTTGGTGGCATAAAATTTTTTGGTATTATAAGCACCGTAATGACGGTAGTCAACCCAAATCTGACCACCATATGGGGGCCATTGTGACGAGAGATTTGAGTCAATAAAAGTTCAAGCTGCTTCGCGACAACTTCTATAATAGATAATACATAAGTATCGAATCCACACCCAATCTATTCTACTCGTTTAAAATATTTCGTTCTTATCCTTATTGTTACTCTCGTCTATTTTAATAAGCGAACTTCAATGATGTTTCTTTCTTAACACAAGTGTGAAAAACTTATATCATCTCTCCCTTTAAAAATTATACCGTCTTATCTATCTAATTGTCGTTAAGGTGGTTAATTAACCAATTGGGATGAAAGATGCCAAAAAGTCATTCTAGCTAATGCCAAATATCTGAAAATTGAACTTTCCCACAAGATGATCACTGATAATTATTCACGTCTGTCAAAACTACCTATGGATACACATAGGGGCTACAAAAAATGCAACAAAAGGAAACCAATATTGCCTTCGATTGCATTTAAGCAACCACCAATGACGGCTTTGCAGTTCATATCATTCATAAAATGCAACATTTTTTCCTTCTTAGCTATTGCTTGCAATTGCTTGCTACTTAGGATCGAAGGTTTGCGTATTTGAGTGAAAGATTTTTATGGTTTACATTTGTGAACTTTATTGTGTTTTTGTGTACACATTTAAAACCCGCATTGACGAAACCTGTGAAATTTTATTCTTTTCTATTAGAAAATTATTAGCGTGCACTCATATTCCCCGTATGACATCTTACTGAGCGAGCTTACTATGCGTTGTATACTATAATATCCAATAACTCATCGCTCCCTCTCTCATTGAGCCTTTATGGAGAAATTTCTTGGATTGTTGGGAAAATTTATTTATTTTATTGTGATTTTAATGGTATTTTAACTTTTGTGCAAAAATCTTATGTATTTTTTCAAATAATGGAAACTAAATATAAATAGAAACAGTATGCGGGACTTAAGAAAATGTTTCTCACAAAGAATGCGTTGACAAATATGTGCTGTTGGGAAAATTTAAAGAAAATATTTATCATTTTCGAATATTTAAAGTAATCTATAATGAAGAGCAAATGGATATCTCAAATAATGTTCAACTCTGTTTCTGCATTTGCGTCTGTTGTTTAGAATTTCGGAAGTTTAAGTAACTAAAATTAGGCCCATGTCCGGTAATTGCAGAAATATTAATCGATTTAACATAAATAATATAATATTAATTTTGTGTCACGGTCCCACATTTTTTACTCTACCTACCTACTACCTATACAGTGGCGTAATTTCGCTCGAAACATGTACTCCGCAAACATGTACTCATTTTGGACAGATATGGATGAAATGATTCCAAATTTGAAGTACTCACTTGGGCGTGTGAATACTCAATAACTTCTGTATTATAGCTAACTATTAATTAAAAGCAACGATGCTTATATTTTTAAGGAAGGACGAGGCATATCTTAGACACTAAATTTAGTTTAATTTAAGATGTAACGGGAGACCTGTAGAGTTGCAGATGTAATGGAGAATGTTTCGTTATTCTTTACTGGAAAGTTTTGTTTTAAGCTTTGTTAGGTCTTGTTCTTCCTTTAAAATCAAAATCTGTTTACTACAATTGAAAAACGCAATAACCTTCAAATTTTATGATTTTCTCATGCCAAAAACATTGAAAATTGATCAGTAGCCCGTATAGTCAAATGTATGTGTGACCGTTACGTGAGAGAGTTTCATATCCGTACGCTTTGCACAGTAAAATAAAAATCCACAAGAATTTATTAAAACCCCTACGCAAGCTATTCTCAATAGTATTCAAATTAAAAGTACCAGCATAACACCAAAAGCATGTAAAAGAGAAAAATCGACAAAGGTCGCGATCTCCTGCAAACACAGTGTGACACGCGCTAATAACCTAACTGATCATACTAATATGTAGGGATACATATAGCAACCCCTTAGTCAGCAGAATCAACACAGTTGACCGCATAATACACAAAATGTCGTTTGAATGTAAAGGATCGCTCTACCAGAGGACAAGGGTGGTGGGACTTTTTGCTGCACTAGAGAAGTTGTTTCTTGACACGCATTAACACGTGACCCACATGAGAACAAATGTCAATAAGGTGAAGTGAATAAGTAATGCCATCATCATTATTACTTTTTTTTTGTGCCAGTTTTAAATATCAAAGTTTTAGACTTAGACAACGCAAAAAAGATGTGTTTTCGACATTTTAAATCCGACAATAAGCTAAATTTTGAAATATCGATGTTATGAAATATTTAAATCATATAAAAAAAATGTATTAAGATAAATCTAAAGACATTTGGCTTTTTAGAATTCATTTATGAGAATTTTTTTATAGTGCCATTTTTTCTTTTTTAATTGGATTTACTTTTATTTACTTTCTTGTTTTCTTTTTTTTCGTTTATTTACTATTCATTTATTAGCGCTTACTTTATTTATTATTATTTTTGTTTTTCTTGAAAAAGCTTAAAAGTTAAGCTTGGCTTCGAATTGCATTTCTATAGAACACGCTTTATATAAAGATGACAGAACATTTCCAGTTTAAAAATACTTAAAAAACGAATTAATCCTTTCTATTCCCAGGCTCTAAAAAATGCTGGTATTCTGTTAAAAAAGTTTCAAATTTTCACATGCTTAACAGTTTGAAGAGATGTGCTTAGAGCAACAACCGCTCGGTACTCTCAACTGATAGGTTAAATGCTTGAATGATGTCTAAAAATATGCAGGAAATGCAAAAACAAAATAAAGTTCATACTGTTACACGCACAAGCATGTAAAAAAAGACAAAACAAATAAAAACTCACCCTATATATCGTATTAATGCAAACGAGGCAAACACATGAGACAATAATAGTTAACTATTTATTTGTCTCTTTTTTCCTACGTAAAGATGCATTGTGCATGAAACACACTTGTAGTGTGTATTAAAATATCACGTAAGGTTTTGCTATGTTTTTACATTTGTCTCTTCTTCTTTTCTGCAAGCAATGAGTGTATCGCTTAATAGGTAGTCAGCCATTGCTATAATCTGATTGGTTGTTTGCTTACAGAAAACGGTGGCCTGCTAAATTGGGTATAAAAAGGCAATCAGAGCCGTTTGTCGATTCAATTAAGGGCCTCGTGTTCATCGTAAAACGTTAAACGCATATTCTTAATGTATGCCTTTTTTTAAAGCAACAAATACAAAGTATCAGAAATAGTTATAATTAATATAGAAATCAGTCAATAACTCTGATCAATTAGGGCGAAGAGACTAATTTTTTTTATGCTGAAGATTTTAACATTGTGCGTGTTTGCGTGGTTATGTGTGTATATAACTGTGTACGTTTACACCTAAATATATTTGTTTTACGCGCTTTTACATTTAAGGCAATTAATTCATTTAGTAGAACTTTTAAGCGAATGTCATCAATTTGTACGATTTAACAAACCGAATTTGATTTAATTTGTATACATTTACAAATATGGATCAGATTTTGTGACGGCGCGTTTGGTCTCTTATCAAATAGGGCACTTTTTCAAATGAAATGGCAAAATACGATTTTGTGATAACATATTAAATGAAATAAAGTAAAAATATGGAACATTCAACATTTGAGGATCAAATATTTAGTGACTTTTCAGGACCTTTAAGTCCTTTAGGCAGTAAAGCCTTAGCGCCGACATCATCGTCGTCGATGAGTGTTGTGCCACATGCCATGCATTCGGTTATGCTAAGTTTGCCTGTCGGTGCCACGGTAATGCAGCATGGTAATAATAATGAGTTATGTGGTCAGCGTTTACCGGACTGCAATACACTGCTTGCTTCCAGTTCGCCGAAGATGGATCCCTACAAGTCAAGCGACTATGGTCAGAAAATGGAATTTGTTAGCAAAATGGGTTGTTACTCGCCTACACAAAAGTTCGAATTCATAACGACCACTGGTAACAACAACCGTGACCATATACATCAACAATATTCACCGCCACCCAATAATGGCCACCATAACAACAACAACAACAACAGCAGCAGTAGCAATAATAATGGTCTCGTACCTAAACAACCAATGCATCACCACCATCATCATCATCATCACCACCATCCTAATGCCGCCGCTGCTATGCTTAGTGATTATAACACTTCTTTACACGCTCACAGTAACGGCAAAATGGAATATGAGTCACACGGCCAACATCCCCATCATCCCCATCATATAGCAACACACATGTATGGCGGAAGTCCCCACCATCATAATAACAACCATGAAATCATCAATAACGGTCTCAACGGTGAGCAAAATATGACTTTGACCCCAAATGGATTAATTAACACCACCATACCGGGCAATACGAACTCTGAAGGTGGTCTATTGAATGGTGTTAGTGGAAGTGGAATAACATCTGGGAACTCACCTCCCGAACCAAACAATAATAATCTAACGGCGACAGTTAATGGCGTCAACCTTAACAACACCCCCTCGAATGGCATTAAGCTTAACAAAAACAAACAAGATGAACTATGTTCGAACCAAAACGTTGATAATGCAAACAGCGGCTCTACAACAGTTAACAATAATTGCACTACAAGCAACAGCAATACGCCACCGGTTGCGAAGAAAACTGACAAAAAAAAAGGAGATCCAAATGGAATTAAGAAGAAAAAAACCAGGTGAGATTTACGTTTAAAAAAGTGATTCTGGCGTATCTGAAAACTTTCCCCTTACGGCCTCCCATATCTCCTCTGTAAAAGGAGTTAACTTAATCATTGTTATTATATAATTTAGTTGCAATTATTTACTGTAAGAAAAAAGAAAGAAGAGTTCTTTGAGACTTTTGTTAACCCAACATTTAGATTATTTCCTTAATCGTTATAGCAAAAAGATGAAACAGTTTCTTTCGAAGATACGGACATGTCCTTCAAATCAGAAAAAATGTCTTTGGTTTAGATATACTTTTCTAGTTAAACGTAAGGCCGCCCTTTGAAAACACCAAAGTTTATTTTTAACCACAACGGGACAACACTAAAAACGTAGTGTTAATTATTGTCATAATAAATAATAATGTTTTGATATTTTATGAAATATCGGCCGAGTCGATAGGCGAGCAATGTGTCCTCGGACGACGTTCTCAAAAACGTTAGTCGCACTAGTATTGAAAGACTTCTAAAATTAAATTACCTTATGAACTCCTTTCAGATGACTAATACATTTATTTGAAATACATCTGTCAACCGCTTTTTTAATCTTGCTTGGAAAGTGATAGAACCCCATAGAAATTTAGACAACTCCTTAACTTCTCTTAACTTCTTCTTGGCAATGAGAAAATAATTTCATTTTGTAATTACAGTTATTCTTCGAATGAAAATGTCTAAACAATCTACATTTCGCACGCCTAAGATATATCTTAGGGCTTTTTAAAAATACTGAAGCAAATTTAGTATTTAAATTTCTCCTCCTCTAATTATTCAGATGGCCTGATATTGTGCCTTACTAATTGCCAGAAATGTGAAACTGTCTAAACCATATACAGACTTTCAAATAACTAAAAAATCTCTGCCAGAGGGAATTTAGAATTTAGTCAAAAGCATTTTATTTATAAAACAATTGAACGCTTCTTTTCTATTCAGAACCACATTCACTGCTTATCAACTGGAAGAGCTGGAACGCGCTTTCGAACGTGCTCCCTACCCTGACGTATTTGCCCGCGAAGAGTTGGCAATAAAACTAAATTTAAGCGAATCACGTGTTCAAGTATGGTTTCAAAACCGCCGAGCAAAATGGCGCAAACATGAACCTCCACGCAAAACCGGATACATAAAAACTAGTACTCCACCCACTTCGACATTGAACAGTGCTTTGGCGGCACCGTTTGCCACATTTCCGCAAACCAGCACAGTTACACCCCCGGGCAGTATGGATAGCTGGACCAGTTATCAACCGCCATATGAGTTAAGCCCACAATTCAGTTTATTGTCACCGGCCGCCAGTCCGTACGGCACCTATTCCAGCCAGTATGGAACTTACGTTCACGAATCTCAAATATTCCCGATGCGTCATTTCGAGTATGGAAGTCCCCCTAGAATCGAAATGACTACGAACGGTCCAGATGAAGCAACACAAAAAGTGCATGCAAATGATGCAAGTGGTTATGTAACGGGACCAGGTATGGTGGGAGATTTATCGGATGGTAGTACAGTTCAATTAGTACATCAACAAAATAATAGCAGCAATAACGCCGTCGCGAAGTATATGCCAACTGAAGAAGCTAAATATATAAGTGTTGGCGCTGTAACGCAAACTTTGAATGCAATTGATAGTAACGGTGCAAATGTTTGTCACATGAGTCAAGATCCCCAGCATCAACAACAACATCAGCAACACGACACAAATGTAACAGTGTTAAAGCAGCATCACTATGTAAACGTAGCCACACCGACTGGCATTGTCGGCGATGACACCAACGATCCCAATCTACAAACTGTGATTAAAAGTGAAGATGGCACAGGCCAACAACAACAACAGCAACAAAATGGCGGCGTTCCAACACACAGCTATGTGCTGCCGCCTTTTTTGCATTAAAAGAAATGCTCGCACATCGACACCTTTATCCTCATCGTCTGACAACACCTATGTTGCGTAAAAAATGGCAAACACGCAAAAAGCAACAATGGGAATATCACGTGACCCAATTTTCGAAATCATAGGGGAGAATATAAACAAAAAAAAAAACGTAAGTCTCTTTCAAGTGCTGGGCATTTCTTAAATTTATAATAGTTTCCTAAACGATATTTTTAC
The DNA here is from genome assembly GCA_001077435.1 of Glossina morsitans morsitans. NCBI lineage: Eukaryota > Metazoa > Arthropoda > Insecta > Diptera > Glossinidae > Glossina > Glossina morsitans. The sequence goes on from CCAG010012184.1 coordinate 28,639, forward strand.
ATAAGTTATTGACTTCTGCTGTTAATTTATGCAACAAAATCCTAAGTCTTACCAAAGCTTTATGTGTGCATTCCGCATATTTTATTTGAGTAAAGATAAAAGTGCTAATCCGTCAATAGTGATATGCAAGTAACTATTTCGCGTCACAATGTAAAAAGGCCACCATTACAATCTTCTCCAGACTGAGAGACCATGAAATTGAATTACATCTCAGACCCGCAAATGCTAAGTCCACATTTGCATAATACAGGACCTTAAACCCAATTACACACCATATTATGCTCTCTTTATTCTTAAAAATGTATTTGCAATTACTAAGATCGTTTCCCAAAAACATACTTCAACAAAAGTGGTAAGTACGTTGTTTTTTCTAGTTTTTTATGACACCTCTTTTACATCCGTTCTTGAACGAAGTGTTTTTTAAATCTCTTTCACTATTGTAAATTCTATATTCTAAACTAAGAAGGGGTAAAAAGTCTGCCGATGATTGGTCAATACACAGGGTGATGTATAAGCTCTCATATCTACTTCGTTGGGCCACTCATTCACGTTGGACGAACGAACTGACAAAATATTACCCTTTACAAAAACGAACAATCAATTTCACTGAATACGGTCAGAGCACTTTCTTGCATTCTGACTCTGAGTATTGTCGACACATAACGCATGAAGTTTAATCTTGTTCATGTTAGTGAAATTTAAAAATTCCAGCAGACACGTTGACGAACAATCGAAGGAACATTAATAGCTAAACCTATATGTAAAAATATGCATACACCAATCCTTTTGCTTATGTAGCCGAACTTAATTGTTTAAGTATTCGTTTTTTCGACGTTTTTCGTCGAGTACTTGAACACACAAGTGTATTTCAACAGTCATCTGAATATATTATACTTTCTATTGACGCCTTCAACATGGTTTTCAAATTCTTTCTAAATACAAGTTATTAGCAGCGGTAAAAATGGTTCAAAATTTGTATATGGGAATTAACTGAAAGCTTATTTACTCAAAAATAAACATTGTAGCATTTTGTCGACATGCAAGAAGGGAGACTCGCAAATATTGCGGAGTTAGGCAAGAATGCTGTGTTGATCACTTTTTAATGAAACGTATAATCCTTTTGCCTGCGGTTTTGCAATTCAAAAAATGTTAAAGGCTGACAAGTAAAGGTGCTTAAGATTGCTTACTATAAACGATTAAGAAAACCAGTATTTTTGACAACTTTTTTCGGAACGAAGGCTAACAGAATTATAATAGCCGAGAAAGTTATTAAGCATATTAATATGAATTTAAAGAAATTATTTTTGAACAATATTAGAAAATGGCAGCACGGCAAATGTTGCTCTGAAGTTGTTCTTACAAGTGTTCCACGAATTCCAGCTTTGTGGTGAGCTATTGAATGAGGAGCAATAAACTAATACCAACAACTTAAATATGGAGGGCGCATACAATTCGAATCATCTAAAGTTTTTATAGGCTTGGTACGTGGTCTGTATTGCAATTTCAAAATAATTTTCATTCGCGTTTACGTGACGACGATAGATAACTTTTGTGCTAGCCCCGTGAAAATAGCGGAAGACGCAAAACAGCTGATAGATCAGTGAACGTAGAATATTAAATAGAAAATAATGAGAAATGAAACAATAACATTTTTGACTCGTTTGGCATTTCGAACAGAGATGGTCGCTTTGACTGATTATTTTTAACAGAGATTATCCTGATCGTGTTTTGCTTACGCCCGGAGTTAAATTTTGCTTATGTTGTTTTAAATTGATATTTTATCGTCATGCGCATTTAAAGCAACCAACCATAAAAATCTCAAAATAGCTTTCGGCCGGCTCCCGAACTCGTAATACTGAGTGGTAGCGTATCGCAAAGAATGAGTAACACTCAATGAATGCATCCAATTGTGTTTGCCTTTTTTACACCTACAATTTATTTCTTTAGTCTAAATAAATTATAATAGTATTAATAATAGTAAAGAATTTCGAGGAAGAAAGATTTTGTAGAGTTTTAGGTTACGTGAATTTTTGATAATGCCTTGTATCTCTTTTACATTCGCTTGCTTGATCAATTTAACATTCTGACTGACGGTCAGACGCCTAGAAAGACATCGAGAAGGGTGCTTAAATGTACGGCATAGCTTCTAGTTTATAGTGTTTTAGACAATGTTCAGTTTCTAACTAGACATATGATACGAACAACAATGAAACTAATGGGAAAGAATTTTGGTAAGAGTACAAGCGTTAGTAAAGTTGAGAACAGTAGCAATGTAACCGGCGCAAACTGGAAGTACGTGAGAAATTAAAAAATATCGAATTGTGTATTAGAAAGTTCAACTTCCGAACAAAGGAAAGGCAAGTTTCTCTCAACAAAGAGGGTTTAAATTAACTTATCGAAAATCATCTACGTGCTTCTAGTTAAAATGTGATTTTATAAACATTATAAAGATTTCGAATTAACACAATGAATATTTTTATTGTTGTAGTTATGCTGGGAAGAGTTCGAAATATTAAATGTACGTATATTGACTGCACTACTATTACAATTTGTTTAGTCTACAAAAAGTAGCATGACCATCGGCTCTTTTTTTTTTTAGAGTTAGGCTAGCAGTGTTAATAAAGTTAAAAGAATGTTATTGACATTATATTCCCCAGGTGCTTTCAAGATGTCCATAGTTCTGAAAACAAGGCTTCGAATATTGGAAACGCATTAGCATGTCAAATTTTCCCCACAAATCAACTTTTTTGTACAATGTTTTTAAAGTAGTATGACTAAGACGAATTCTTGCAAATATTTCGACCTTGATTAAAAAATATGAAACTAACAATAAAACATCTTATGTGTAAATCTTCTGACAAATCTCCTTTGTGTTAAGATTTCGGAAAATTTGTCCTCTTTTTTATACCTTACATACACGCCTTTTATTATGCCTCAAGCTTATGCTTATGCGTAAGCTTGTTTCTCCATATGTCCACTTGATATCTGCCCGTACCTGCTTGTCTCCGACCTATACATCGAAATATTTTTGGATATTTTCATGAAATTTTATACAGGGACTACTGTGATTATTATTAATATTTAAAGAAACATAGAAAATTAGCTACATTACCTACCAACACAACTAATTATAAATGTATAAGATAGAGTACTAGTAGAGTCTATAACAAATGAGAAAGCACTTAAATCCTAATTATCCCATGTACATATATATATATATATATATATATATGTACATATATATATATATATATATTAATTTATTGTTTGAAATATTTATTATTATTTATTCAGTTCCAAAACTTCGTAATATTAGCTACTAATCACTCATTATGTGCACAGAACATCAATTTCAGAATTGGAAGAACACTAAGATCGCGCTAACAAACGATTACACACCTTAGTCTAATTAAGTTACAATGCTATGCTCCACATAGGAATACATACGATAAGAAAGGTAAACTGTACCAACAACAACACGGAGAAACCGTCAGGTTTTTCAGACATTTCCATCTAAAATTCCACGTTTTACTTTTAGAAATGACGACCGAAAGATTATAATAGTCATTAAAAGACCTACAGGTGACTCAAAGTTTATGATTCAGCTCATAGTTGGCACGAATTTGCGGCAACTTTATACGGGTTACTCTTGATCACCTGATAGTACCTTTATAATAATCAAGTCCGTCTACTCTCCAAGGTTAAAAGATGTGTAAGTTTAACACGACTCTCATAATTTCATTTCAAACTACGCAAGAAGATGTTAAAAAAAAATTTTTGCATAGACTCAACTTGATCAACTTGGTGACCACATTGCAATGGAATTCTCTAATGCAGACCTAGCAAGTGCGGTAAACAAGGTTTTACTTCGTTAAATTCATGCGACCAACGCTTAATAAATCGCTTTATTAACGTCGGCTTAAACCTAAAAGTTCAATTTTGAGTCGAGTATAAACCCCAAATCAAGTGGAGTCCAACTTATCGGTGTCAGTATGATAGTCAAGAGCAGTCAGAAGCTCGCTGCGAAACATTAGTCGCTTTGCATTTTTTCCCGATAAATTACGTTTACTCCAGACCTAATTCGGTTAAGTTCGAACGCAGATGCCTGTCATCCTCTAAGGTGTTAAAAGAATAAAACAACTTGACATCATTTACAAACATTAGCACGTTTGAAGATTATAAAAAGGATGGTAGGTCGTTAATGAATCAGCTAGAAAGTAACACACTCAAATGACTCCTCCACGGAACACCATATGTATATATATAAATGTATTTATGTGACAAAATTATACATTTTCGATATTTTATAAGGAAAATTGGTTCATAAAAGTAATTTGATGCACAATTTAACTGCATCAAATTTAGATGAGATGGGTCTACTTTTTGGACATCATCGTGTACAAGGATTCTCAGGAAAAATAAACGTTTATATCACAAAAATGTTCAAATTTTAATATTTTGTGATGAAAATTGCTAAATTTGAACCTGGTTAGACGACGTTTTGAATACTACCTACAATGTCATGGCTATCATGAAAAGTATACCTAACTATACATAACAATAATATATTAGTTTTGGTGTATTATCACTTAAATTAATAAATTACTATATTAGGCGATTTGGAGCCGGGTATCTAATAATCGGGCTTGTCTGACTATAATCTTCTTCATTTCTCAATCTATTTTCGAATGCAAACGAACGTCTTGTATGCAGCATCGTTGAAAACAACACACTTTAATTAATATATCATCGTTTATCAAAGATTTTTTTTCCCCATTACAATCACCAACTATCTCTCGCTTATTTTTCGGCAATTATTTTTTTAATTTACAAAATTATATGCTTCATCTCTTGGTAAACACTTGCGTGACAGAAACGCCTAAGGCCAGGAGAACGTTAATGGTTGCGGTTTAATTATTACATATATACATTATTACTTCATAGCATTTATTGGAAAGGCGAGTGGGTTCGTTTCACTATGAAAGGAAATGTATACAGTGCCAGTTAAACGATTAGATAGGCTTTTCTTTCCCATGGCAAACCAGACATTGTGACTTTGCTAGCTATTCTCTTCCTTATTAGAGTTACTAATAGGTCTAATAGGTATACAGTGTCAGTTAAACGAATAGATAGGCTTTTCTTTCCGATGGCAAACCAGACATTGTGACTTTGCTAGCTATTCTCTTTCTTAATTAGAGTTACTAATAGGTCTAATAGGTATGCAGTGTCAGTTAAACGAATAGATTCCTTATTAGAGTTACTAATAGGAGTGGCAATTGCAGTTGCGTTTGCACTTGCAGTTGCAATTATAGTATTAGCTTCCGGTGTCTTTTCTTTGCCAACGTTAATGGTGGCCATGATCTTTTCAATACTATGGTATTGGATTCCTACTTTTTAGCGTCATGGTTGGTGCCAGCATTTCTCAGTCTTAACTTTCCCTTATTTACTGTTTCAAATTTCTTTCTTGCTTTTTATATTTCTTGTGGACATATTTCACAATTTTTGCACCACATAATTTCCACAACCACGCTGATTTAAAAACAATAAACTCATTTTGAACACAAATCCGGCAATCACAATGAATACAAATTTATTTAACAACGACAGTATAAATAATTGACCACTGGCGCAATAGTTGTTAATTCTTGCGATTTCACATCGATTACTTTTTAATATATATTATAGATTCGAAAGCATTCCTTGGCACTCGTTTCTTGTACTAATTCGTTTACTTTTCCAGTATCTGTTACATTAAATGCCCTTGAAGTGCGGCTTCATCAACTTGCTCGGTGTTTTTATTGCCTTTTTCGACATAACTGTCTGTTAAATTTTGGGCAATTACTTGAGTATCTGAATTTTCGATTATCATCAAATTTTCATCATTGTCATCGAAATCTCCAAATGTCGGTTGTAGAACGATTTCAATATTTCTATCACGTCGATGAGGGGCGCCTGGCCGAGCTGATGGTGGCCGTGCGCCAGCGTGTCTTAAAGAGATTCTAGGTCTGCTTCCATCCTTGGAATTTTCGCGGGTGAAAACCAGTCCATTTTAACAGAATTAATAGCACTTTAAAGAAATGAAGGCAACTCTACCTCAACTAAAACTATGAACACATGAATAATTTCGTTCTTCTTACCAAGACAACTAGACGGACAGACAGGCATACTTTCACTAATTCAATTTCTGAATTGATCGGTATAATAAAAGGTGGGTCTGTCTCGAATCCTTCTGGCACAACTTAATGTATCCTTGTGTCCCAAGTGAGGTAGGGTACAAACACTGGAATTAACTGGAAAATCTAAAACTGGGTTTTTACTCTTTGAGCTTGAGTTAAGTAGTAACACTCGACTGATTATTTTTTTGTTTTTCATTTGATACTTTTTCATTCTTTTCCATTTGCAAAGAGCTCGTGCCGACTTCTCGGAATACGCCCGTTTTTGCCTGTTCACGGCAGCATTGCTTTTTGTTTTTGTTACTGTTGTTTTTAGTGACGTTCGCTAAGATCGTGCAGTCATACACTGCTCGTGGAAGTGATATGCAATCAATAAGCAGAACGAAACCCTTCAAAAACAAATCAAAGCCGCTATGTAATGAAGCGAGCGGTACAATCTTGCACCCCACTTTAAAAAGATATTGAACGATATTAAGAGAGAAAAAAAATTTATCCGAGAATGTAAAATTTATGTTTTAAGGTTTTTTTTGTCTCTGAACCTTTCGGACTCAAACCAAGTAGGTACGTCTTTAATATAAATTTATGCTATGCCATATCAAGTAAATGCGGGAAAATCTAACTTTGACTACAATGCTACGCTTTATAACCCTCTTTGGTAAAATGAAAAGAGGAACATGAACACAAAGATGCCAGTATACGAAGTCGTTGCTTAATTCAAAATGTTCTACAAAGGTTTACTATAAAGCCAATTCTTATCACTATTGACGTATGCACTCGCTAATAATAATTATTATTAAATTTTAAGTAATACCATGTAAGACGAAATTGTATATATATGTAAACTTAAGCTGCATTCCGTTTGTGCCTTAATTAATTATATTTAAATACGATAAAAATATAAAAAAACATCAGACTTTTCTGTATATGACAATAATTTATTTTTATTTAAAAATAAAAAATATTGCATCGTTAGAGATCGTGTGTATATAATAGAGTTAAGATTTCTCTAATGTACATCAGAATATTTATTTCTTTTAAAGGACATACTCATATAGTTAAGCTATCTTTTCTTAAAAAAGAAAAACTATAAGTTTTCTAATTAATTGACTAATGTTAATGAAAACACACACTTCTTTGCAAAATTAATTACACTGTAATAATTATATTTTCCAATTAATGTTAATTTATATTCAACAAAACGTCAAACATAATTATAAAAATAAAAACAAAAAATCCTTTGAAATATATATATATATCAAAAATAAATACATTATACCTAATATTTTATTTCATTATTGCAAACAATTTGCCATTTCCTGCCAATTCGTTCCTTCAAAGAATTTATGATTTTTTATTTGTTCATAATCGATGCGTTCCTCAGGAATTTTATCTAAAAGTTTCTCCAATAAATCCTGCGCTGATTCGCTTAGTTCTACATTCTCTGGATACTGAATTGAATTGTACATATCTATTTGTCCGGGATGAGCATATTTAAAAGGCTAAAAGAAAATACTCAATTTTTAATTGCCGTACACTCGCTTTGTGTTCAATAACTGAGTTAATTTCCTTTCCATTGTAATTCTTCTCGTGTTTGGTTTTCGTTTTTTTCTCAACTATTTCAAAATGTTGTAATAGGATTTGTGTGCTATATTATTAAAACGCTGTAGATTACATTTTTTTACGATTTCCAAGAAATGTTTGTCGAATGTGAAAATTATTACTTTGTCACCTCACACAATTGACGAACATGAGAAAAGGCTTCATTAGATCGAACATGTAGGGCATGGGTGAATGTTTTAGATTAAAATGTAAATTGATAGTTATAGGAAAAAGCCTGCTCCGATTTAAATAAGAAATATGTATATATAAATAACACGCATTACTTAGACAACATCCTTATCGCACCCCTAAAGGAAAAGCAGAATTCTCATACGCGGAATAATCAATTGTTGATACTATAAACAAGCAAAATACGATATTACATCGTCCCAAAATGATATAGAAAAAGTATGTAGTGTCATTAGTGCGTCAATTTATCGTTCGGAAACATTTATATTAGGCCCATTTTTCCCTATAATTGTTTGTATCAGGAATAGCGATGAAAAAAAAACTTGAAAAAAAAAAATACAAAGGAAATTAACTTATGTACCTGCTACTCACCAGCCCAAGCAGTATTTCGTACAGTATAATACCATAGCTCCACCAATCCGATTTAAAACTCAAAGACCGCTCAGGTGCTACAAAATGCCCACCCAAAGCAATTGAATTCACGCCTTTATGTACGTAGCTATTGGAGCAAAGGCTTTCGTTTTGATAGAAATACGTTAACAACAGCTGGCCCTTATCACCTAATAGTATGTTATTACTATGGAGGTCGCTGAAATGAAATATTACTTGAATTATTTTCCTCTGTGCAGAACTATGTTGAATATTACCCTAAAATAATGCCCTTTTCGTGCAAACTATGTATAGCAATTAAGAGCTCTCGAGCCCATTGTTTAATTGAAGCTTCAGGCAATCTAAGCAATCTGTTGGTTTGAATATTCAATGGTTCCTCATCATGACTTCTAATTACCACTACTGCTTGCTGCGAATCACCTGCTCTATCCACGCTTTCTTTTAAAGTATGTGCAACTGATTTTAACAACTGTTTAGAATTTTTAACTATGTCTTCTATATCCATTGAAGAATTCTCATTTTCTTTATCGCTTCGGTTGCTACGGTTATTTCGAATATTTTCGTTGTTTAGTTCCGGAAATAATTTATCCATGCTTTCTGATGTTTTACAATTACTTTCATAATTGTGAATATAATCCAACAATCGCCCTCCCTGAGCAACTTTAAGTAAAAGGAAGATTTTCTGCTCGTTTTGGAAGAAGGCTACTAAATCTACCATATACCGTATATGTTGTGGTAAAAAGATATTTTGTGTCGGCGAATTACTTGACGGCTTCTCTATACCTTTCATTACATACTGCGGTTTCTGTATTTCAGTTACACATTGCACAAGTAATACTTTCTCACCCAATACACCTAGTACCTTGTACTTGGCCATATGATTCCACGGTCTCTCTAGGTAGTAGCTTTTTGTGTCAACATTGGCATTGCCGCCTACGTCAATAGTTAATTGAACATTTCCCAGTAATGGCGAGCTGACAGTTGTATTAGGATTCTTTAAAAATTTTTCATTTATATCATCTGCTCTTGCTAAATATTTAATTATTTTGGATTTGGCTATAAATTTACGCTCCTTATTGTTATCTTCCTTAGAACCAGCTAATAAAAGATCTACGCCCCGTTTATAATGGGCATAGGCTTCTGAATATTCATGGTTGACTTCAGCTTTTACAGCATGACTTAATACCAGAGCTGCTTCATATATATAGTCACTATCATCACTTTCTATGGAAGCCATGGACGTAAGACATGACGTTCTACCAATCTTTTCAATACTGGCATCGTTATCGTCGGTATTTTCAGCTTTATTTCTTGCATTATCAAAATAAACGTTATCTGCTTTTGTTTTGACCTCAGCCCCAATTCCTAAGTATCGCACATCTTCTATATCGATAGCCGATTGAATTTTGTTTACGTTTACATTTTCCTTTGGCTGGATGGCACGTATATGTCTTCTACATTGAGGTTTTGAAGAGGTTACTTCACTAAAAAATTTAGCAAACGCGTGACATTTGTAAAGCGGCGGATGCAATGCGGCAAAATCTAGTAATTTTAATATGTACTCTTTGCGCTTTTGTATAACGTCAGCATCGAATCGTTTAAAGTAACTACACTCTGCATCTGCAGGTTCAGGGAGCTGTCCAGTTAAACCCTTTTGCCATTTTTTCAGTTCACGATGCAGGCGCTTTACATCATGAAAACGTTTCCATACAATTAAACAAGTTAATGCCTTAGGCTCAGAACGAGGAAATACCTAAAATATAACACATAAGATAATAAATCAATTGTAAGAAGCTAAACAAATTAGGAAAACTTGCAATTGAAGTAATCTTGTAAATAGTATATCCTCCCTTATGAGTTTGATGATCAGTAACCGCAAAATTATGTATCCAACCACCTGAATTCAATGACATATTGGTAATGAGCGACCAAAAAATTAAAAATCATTCAATGCTTTCATTTTTGTAATGCCACAAGCGACAACTTCTAATAACAATTTATGAATTTCCCCTCATTCTTCTTCTTTCTTGCACGCAATCATTTCATGATGGCTTCTACGTGAAGTCATATGGATATTTCAAACGCTACTGCAAATTCTATGCCAATATCGTAACATATTTACATACATACGGTATGCTCGTACAGAAGATAATGTCTTTGTTCTGCCAGCGTAAAATTGTGCAAAATTTTACTATTACCAGCACTTTCTATTATTCATTCAATTAAATACTTTCCTGTTTATATTTGGACGCTTCGGCTGGTTAACGAATACCAAAGAAAACGAAGGGCTGCCTAAGGAAATGAAAATCAAAGAATTTTGAGACTTGTAAAATAAAAACTTCAACGGAATTGGAAATAAAACAGTCAAAACAGACTCTAGATTAAACTATACACAGTTCAATAAAAACGAATACAAAAATATGTTACAAACGAATACAAAAATATCTTAGAAACGAATACAAAACTACGTTAAAAATGATTACAAAAATATGTTAGGAACGAACACAAAAATTCTAAAAAAAACATCTCTGCATTGTTCAAAATTGATATTAGTAAATAGAAGAATCTTTGGTTGTAATTTTCGATTTTCCTCCATTCCATTACCATTCTGCAAGACGCAAACCAAAATATACAGTTGTCAACTGCTTAACACGGTTTTTGTGAAGTATGGGTTCAACACATCTTTATTTCAAGAAATCGAATACGTGTTTTTTCGTGGTTGATTTTTGCTTCTAGTTTTATTTTACTGTTAGCAATAAATATTTCAACCAACTTTGAGAAAACATAAATTAGTTGTAATGATGAAAATTAATTTTGTGAGAATCATAATTAATTTTTGAATATATTTTTATTATTATTAATTTAATCAGAGAAATAAATTCTAAGACTAAAGATTCAAAGCGCTAGCATGTACGGGTATCGAGCAGTTCGCCAACTCGGCTACTCAGATGGATTTTTGAATTTTTTATCGTAAAGTTGAATTCCATATATTTTTTGTTGTTAAATAATAATTGGAAGTTAACTTACTTTTTGATTTATATATATATTTGGATATTTCATAATTAAGTTTTCATCATCAAGTTTCACACTTTAAGACTTAGTTTCGGTACGACGCGGTACACATTTTTTAATTTATAGTATATCTAAGTGTAAGTTATGGTATTTTATATGATGTTTTAGTTTAAATAACAAAATAAGGAAGTTTCGTATAACATGGTTCCGGAGTAGCACGGTAGGAATTAGCCGTGTTAAGCTGAAGACGTCTGACTGCCTTGTGTTTAGTAAATAGTTACGTTCATAACACAAATCCCAATAAAGAATCACATGTGTTCTTAACTGTGTTTATAAAAGCAATTAACTGTATTTATATTTGCATGTGTTCTTAACTGTGTTTATAAAAGCAATACTCTTGAAACTGTGACGCTTATTAAAAAAAGGTGTAATTATGGATTTTAATTTTTATTTTATCGCTGATAAAGGTACTGTCGGAACTTTAAAACAGTATGGTTTTGATTGTTTAAAATTGCAAATTATTAAAAATGAAATGAACGGATTATGTTTTGTCAATATTTGTGTCGATGTAATATAGTAATTGATTATTAATAATCAATACATACTTTTTTTTTATCGTCTCAGGCTTTAAATTTTGCAAAACGTCTCCAGCTTTTTTAACGCTTACATAACGCTCTACGCAACTTATAAATACCCTCTGGAATTTATAAATGTATTGTACCGGTCGGATCCTACAGATCCCTGTTTCCTACGCAAGAAACATTGTACAAAACATGTCAAAACGTCTAAATGGCTTTATTAAACAAAAAAGATACCCCTTTCCCGCATTTTGCGGGAAAAAGGAACTTTCTCTGTCATTTTCTCTCTTTTATGTTATTAACAGTTTTATTTTTGTTACAACTTTGTGAATTTCTCTTAAACGATAATATATGATGCATATTGAATGGATGAATGAATGAAAAAAATTTTTGCTGATGTGATTGAGTTTGTTTTCCTCTCCTCATTATGGCTTGAGTGGAAGGTGTGGATATGAGCAGTGTGTGGAAGGTGTGGAAGGAATTCATGCAAACATTGTTTTTCTTCTTAACATTTTTCTTATTTATTGCACGCAACTCTGTGTTCTGTAAATTCGGCATAAATGGTACTTTTTTTATAAACCATGTAAAGGAAAAAACCAGCTAACGGCTTTTAGCGAAAAATAAAAGCATTAAACATAGCAAATGAACATTGACATTTCTCTGAAACGGTTGCCTCATTTATGGAAAGAACAGCTTGCTAATATGCTGGCAACTTAATAGATGTTACTTATTAGATCGGAATAAAATCGTAATTTACAGGCTCTCGCGGATATGGCAGCTCCGTTACAAACCACAGAAGTTAAAAGCCACACTACAAAGCAACAAGAGAAGTACAACTAATAGACAACTGTCAAAATTTAAAATTCTGCCTTTACTCGACAAAAGGTGCAAAAGAGATAATCAGAGTCGAGCTATTTTAGGTGCGGCCATATTGATTGTAGTATGCTACAAAGAACGAAAAAACAGTGTGACGACGATTCTATGCAAATCGAAAAAAGCAGCGGCGGCGTAAAGACTACGGCAATCATCGTTCACTTCTAATATAAAAAAGTGTGTATATTTGTTGTAAAAAATTGATAAATTAAACGAGAAATAGAACCGAAATTGGAAAATAAATCAGTGGACTCTTCTGTATCAAACATCAAAAACATATAAGTGTGTAAAAGGAGTCAGCAACAATTTCCTTTGTCTAGATAAAATTTTGTGGAAACCAAAAAAGAAGAAAAAAAAAGAAAAAACACAAAGAACTAACCCACTCGGAGATAATTTTTACACAATGTCCGAACGTGAAAATAATGTTTACAAGGCTAAATTGGCCGAACAAGCAGAGCGTTACGATGGTAAGTGAAAAAAATGATAAAAGTAGTTGAAAAGTAAAGTAAAGAACGGGTAATAAGGACGCCGTTGGAGTCTTTAAAGTCTAAGTCTACTTGAATTTTGCTGCTGGCGTCTTTTTCTAATGCGTCAGCGTCATGTTAAAGTGTGATATGAGTAAATTTCATGGAAATTAACAGAAAAATCAACAAGAACTCGTCTCACATTTTTTTGCCGGCAATTTTCAACGTGTTTGTCTGCCTTCTGCTTTAAATTTTTTAAATATAATTCGAAAAGGGCACAAGGGCTAGTTTAGAATAATGGATGTAGGCAGGAATGGATTTCTATTCGGTATTTTCGGGGGTGTGAAAAATTTTACCAACAAGCATTTAGGGTGGTGTCTAAAATTCATCGCTTTTCTTTTTTATGAAAAAAAGAAATAATCGCAACATTTTCGCTAAGAAATCTTTATTAATTAACAATTAATTCATTTTGTTCAGAAGTATAACAAAATTTGTAAAAATGTGATTTCTTCTAGAGTGTAAATCATATATAACGACTAGCGATTTTTATATCAAAATCTAAGCTCTCATGCGCATCATAGTACTGTCCATTAGCACCACGTTGGCGTGAGCAGCTCCACTATAGGCTTTTTTAAAAATTTGTTAACTCAATGTTTGTTGATTCTTCTCTTCCACATAGCTAGCCAGTCAGTCAATAAATTAGTTTGCTTTTAAAGTATACAACTCTCTCTTTACATAAGTATATACGAGTGTGTGTGTGTGTTGTGTGCGAGTGTTGCTTGTGGTACATACTTGTTTCTGTTACAGACATGGGACATAGCAAGCGCGAAAAATCGATGAATGAAATCGATCGTTGTTGTTCTGCGCGTTGACAACTGCTGGAATTATACATGTGTGATATATTTATGAAAACAGAGTTGCCAATAATAAATTATGCTGATAAATAAATAGCGCATTTATATCGTAGAATGTTTAAGAGCACTTTAATGAGATCGCGTTTTTCATTATCATTTTATAGTTTTTAGGTTATCTCCCATAAATTTATTTTAAGTGAACATCAACTTGCTTTTGTTAGAAGTAAATGATATAGATGTGTACTGCCTTAACTACGGCGAAGTGGCAATCATTTGGTTTTTTTGCATTATTCATACTTTCACAGTTAATTATGTGTAGTGCGGGTTGCTGTTGCTGCAATCTTTAAAATTTTTGTTTTCTTCGTTGCAGATGAACTCTTAAGCTTCTGTTCGTTTTAAAACGAATTTGCAGATTAATGATGAAATCTAATGTCACTTGCACACCACACCACTTGTTTTTATAGTTTGTGAAAAACGTTCAAAAAAGTGCAACAATTATTAGAAATGTTTGGTATTTTTTGAGTCTAATAGACACCTTCAACCACTTTTGTTGTTCTTGCCAAATTTTACATAAAAAGCATCGAAACAATTAGTCTTACAAGAAGAGATTTAGACATATTATTGTGTATGGTGGGTAGTTTGCCTGAATGCTTCCTTTTTTTCCTTAACCATAATGTCATGTTCGATTTGAGCTTTTAGAGTTGTCTCGCTCGATCTCGCGCAAAGTAGCTAAAGAAAAAGTAAAAATTTATTGTTTGCTGATGTCGTTACCGCTACTGCACGAACCACCATCTCATTACACATTTTATATAAGCATCGTATACTTGTTTGCGCCTGTTGGTGTTGTTTGTTCTTACGTTATGAGCGGCCGGTGGTGGAGAATATGGTTGTACATTCATGTCTATATTTTTGCTACTGGTTTGTCTGGCAAATTTTTTTTTGGCCGTGCAATTGACTGGCTGATAATTTGTTAAACATTATGAGAAATGCGCGCGTTTTGATTTTCCCCTTTTCTCGCATGTTATATACGTTGACACGTTACATGGCTCTCCGTCTCCCCGCCGATATATAACGTTCTGCGGCAATTAAATTCCTTTATGGAGAATGTGTTTCTTTTTCGAGGCCGCTTGTTTTGTTGTTCTGTTCAACCAACTCTCGCCCATGTCGTCGTTTGCTTTTATAGCTTTTTTTGCCAGTTAAAGGCAGTTGAATTTAGTTTTCCTTATATATCTTCATGTGTATGTACAAATAATATTAAACTATAATTGTGAAGATTGTTCTAGTAATCTTGTCTGCTTAGTATGCTTGAAAAATTACTCTTTTATTTGATTAAACATATATTTGAAATGCGCATGATTTTCTAATCGTACAAGAAATAAGTTTATCCTTCGGTATACTTAAGCATCCATAACTTTTGTAGTCATTCAAGAGATTCTTAACTTGTCTGGCAAAGTTATTTTAATTATTCAAGGAAATATATATAAATAAAAAATGATTGTAGCGAACGAATTTCGAAGCATTTACCTGTAAACACACATTTGCCTTGCAACATAACACGGTTATTTATTTCGCGGGCTTGCAGATAATATGTAACCAGCTTGTGGAGAGATCATTACTTTGCAGCCCCTACCTCGGTTCTTTGGTGCATTTTCAAGAATTTTTGCGTTTTTCCGTTTCGTTTAAACCTAGTCTTTTGTAAATTGTGAGAAGTGAGGAAGGAGTCTCTTCAATGAGATTGCATCTTTCACTAACGCGTACAGATACCATTTGTGATTTGATTACTTTCTCTGCTCCCAGACGGGATCGTCAGAGAAAACCCGCACAGTTGATTTGATTTGTTTATATGTATATGGAATAGCTTCCTCTAGCTTTGCTTCGACGTGACGTCCACCTTCTTTCAATTGACTGACGTAGCAGCGATTTTTTCGTTTTTATTTTTACTTAATATTTCTTTAATAGTAATAAAACTAAGAAGGATTTGCAAGATTAGCAAAAGTTTAGTTCACTGTGGTACTTCATTACAGCAAATCTATCAACATGTAGGCTGCTGTGTTTTATAGCTTCTGAGTCAAAAGGAGCATTTTGAGCGTAAGGGCGTTCTTACTTAGTATAACTCTTTCACTTGTCTTGAATATCTCCTAAAGTAAAAACGATTACACCATTGCAAAATTAATGTTACATTTTTTTATAGCAAATCTTCCGATGTTTCAAATGAACTTTGAAATTCAGTTCTTCAGGCAATGTTTTGAAGTCATAATTGTGGCTCCAATAGACCACAACATGATTTATTCTTATCAATAGTGTAAACATTTTCTGAATACTTAATTTGTCTAGTACCGTGTTAAAGAAAATTTTCGTTGTTGTTTCTCAGAATAATAAATGCGGATTTCAAATAGTTAAGATCGGTGAAGCTTTGGAAGTTTTGAGAAAGAGAGAATATTAAAGTTAGTGAAAAATAACTTATTTTCTTCAGACCCATCTTGGCAAGAAATATGTTTGAAAAATTAGAAAGTATAAAGCTCTAAAAACTTTACTTTCTAAGTTTTCGTAGAAGCAAGGAAACGATGTAAGGATTTTTAGGATTTTTTCTACCGTGATTGATTTCACACTTTCTTCACATACTAAAGGCAAATACTTACAATGGTGCCATCACTATTTTGTAAGAAGACATAGTTGAAAAATATACAAAGGTTAGGCGTGCACAAGTATGCAATTTTTATATATCAACATAAAATTTATATTGGTAGGTGTCACTGAAAACGTTCTTTCCATATCAATTGGTTACAGCTAAAAGGGGACTGAAATAGACGGGAAGATATCTATGTATATATTTTATTTTGCCAACAACTCTCTTGACGCCTTGTTATTTTGATTTATTTGTAATTGCAATACAGCAGCTATTGATTATTTTAACGCGTAGCAAACATAATAACCATAATAATGAAAAATTTTTCATGTCGTCTATATCAGAAATGAAATATGTTTTATGTTTTAGTTGTTATTATTTTAAAAAAAGTTGTCCGTTTCCTTGTTGGGTAGTAGTAAGTGTCGCCGCATGCATTAAAATGTGTAGATTGTGGCCACAGATGGTTTGTCCTCGTTTCTTTTTTTTTTTTTAAGTTTTCTCAGAATCCATTTCGCTGTTTACTTGAATTAATTTTCACAACTCTTTTGATTATTCCTCACCTCTCACATTTTCTTCCGGCCCACAAAGTATTTTGCAATAGTACGTTTAATGGACGTTTTAGAAATTTTCAGCTGATTTCAACCTCCGGTTGCCGACATCAATGTTTCGTTTATCGGTGACGTTTACATGAGTGTGCCAGATTTGTTAATTCATTCCAATATATTCTTGAAACTACAATTCATTTTCTTACCAACTTTCCAAATATCGTTGAATGTTTGGAAATAATGGAATCGTTAACGTTAAAAATTCACGCTTATCTTTACGGGGGCCAATATAATCTGCATTCCATTTCCAAGTGTTCAAATTTCTTTGAAATTCTTCCTTTTGAATTTTGTCGCCTTGCACATCAGTCTGTTCTTGATTTCAAAATGTACATAGTTACAGCAAACACTTCATAATGACGCAAAGTAGCATATAGACGATATCTTGGCGCCGCAGGAAATATCGGCTATGTTTGCATTAAGTGGTGGCCCATGCTGTGTATTAATCGGAAGGAAAATACACAACTATTTTGTGTATTCTTTGCTATTCGGACTTTTTTCTTAACTTAAGTTTTAATATTGTTGATGTCGTTTTATATAGAAATGGTTGAGGCCATGAAAAAGGTTGCCTCCATGGATGTGGAATTAACTGTTGAGGAGCGTAACTTATTATCGGTAGCCTATAAGAATGTAATTGGAGCCCGACGTGCTTCTTGGCGTATTATTACTTCCATCGAGCAGAAGGAAGAAAATAAGGGAGCCGAAGAAAAGCTCGAGATGATTAAAACTTATCGAGGCCAAGTAGAAAAAGAACTGCGCGAAATATGTTCGGATATACTGAATGTTCTTGAAAAACATCTCATTCCATGTGCCACAACCGGCGAAAGCAAAGTATTTTATTACAAAATGAAAGGCGATTATCATCGCTATTTGGCTGAATTTGCTACCGGTTCGGACCGCAAAGATGCTGCCGAAAATTCATTGATTGCATATAAAGCAGCCAGCGATATTGCCATGAATGATCTGCCGCCGACACATCCCATACGTTTGGGGCTGGCTCTTAATTTCTCGGTAATATTTTCAAGTAGAAGTAATTTAATGAAAGAAATTCAATTACATATGTTGCTATTTTTAAGGTATTTTATTATGAAATTCTCAACTCGCCCGATCGTGCTTGCCGATTGGCGAAAGCAGCTTTTGATGATGCCATTGCTGAATTGGATACCTTAAGCGAAGAGAGCTACAAAGACTCTACCCTAATTATGCAACTGTTAAGGGATAATCTGACATTATGGACGTCTGATATGCAAGCCGATGGTAAACATCGTTGTTTAAAAATTTTTTATACTTTTTACATTTTAATTATTTCAATATTACTTTGTTTGGTTAACAGGTGATGGCGAACAAAAAGAACAAATTCAAGATGTCGAGGATCAAGATGTGTCGTAATTTAAGTAAACTCCCCCAACTCCACAAACCTTCAAATAAAACAAAATAATACTGTATGCATTTCTTACTTTTAAAAAATTGTGCTCCTATTACGATTACTGCTCCTTTTTATTTTTCTCTCTCTCTCTCTCTTTCTCAATCTTTGTCTTGCTATTTTCTTTGTCCTTCTTAAACAAAATTTTCTTTAATTTCGGCCACAATCAAACCAAATCACAACCAAACGCCCACCACCTACTGCTACGGCTGTTGGCCTAATCCTCAACAAGCAGCGTTTTAATAATAGTAATAACAAGAAGAAGAACAAGCAGCATGATTTTTTGTGTAGAAACTACATCCATTAAAATGTATATCAGTTGCCAATCTCCTTCCCCACTCCACCCAATTCTCAATTTAATACCGATTAGTTGCTACCTCTTACAGTTTGTTTTTCCAAATTCATTATTATTTTCGAAACCTTGTTGCCCAAGTCTCTAATCACCATCAAACACGCCCATATTTCAATGTGTGAAAATTTTTTGCATTAATACACATAAATATAATATAACAATTATAAAACAAAATATATATATTATTAAAGCAACAACCACAACAAAAACAAAAACATCAGAATAATAATAATAATAATAAAAAGAAAAAAGAAAACAAAAATTAATAAATAAAAACGGAAAATAATTTTTTTAAACGAATCGATCGATTTAAGCAGCAGCAAAAACACGTGGAACACAATCATTATTAAACGCCAACAACAACAACAGCTACAACATATTACTTTCGTTAAGCGAATGTATGCTACGGCATGCTCTACAACAACCAACACACAAAATAATTTAGAAATAAATTACACAACAAATAAAGAGTAATATTTATAATAATATTAAATAATAATAAAAATAAAAAAAGATGAAGGAAAAACTTGATAATTCTCTTAATTTTAAGCAAAATATGTATGAAAAAAGAAAAGCAATCGGCAAACACCGATACACTTAAAAAGTTAAAACAAAGAAAAAGGGTAAAAATCAGCTAAATTAATTAATTATTAATATCAACAATAAAAAGAAGCTAAATATAAATTCAGTAGAAAATATTTCACATTTTCTACTACAGCATACATAAATATATAAGAAATATAAATATTACTTTAAAAAAAGAAACGAACCCCACAAAATGTGAATGAAAATTCGTCTGAAAAGATTTTTTTCCCTACAAAAACCAAGGCACAATTTATATGATAATCCTTCAAATGTAAAGATGATCTGATCTTCACCATAAGTTGTCTAATTAACGTAATTCTCTCGGGCTTAAGCTTCTTTGACGTTAAAACGCAGAAGTTTTCTAAAGCAGTTGTTTTTCTATAAAACTTTGCAAAATTCATTTCTTTCCTGTTTCTAGTTTTAAATAATCCCCTTAAATTCTTTCTCCTTTTCAGTAGCTTATAGTAATGAGTTAGTTTTTGTTTTGTTTACCAAAAGGAAAAAATAAGTAAAAATGGTAGAGTGTTGTATTTAAAGAAACAAAGCTTAGAAACTAGAAGTTTTTTGTTTCTCAACTTTTATCCACAGGCGCGCACACAAACATACACACATCGACATATATATACACACACAGGCACTTACAAACTTGTTCACCTACGACAATAGGCATTCCCATACCGAACCGATATACAACACCCTACACGCACATGAAGTGAAATCTAGAGCAACGTATCATTTTGATCATAAGAATATATATTTAAATAAATAAAAAAATTCTTTTTCCAATAAAAAAAAACTAAAAACACAAAAACTAAACTTTAGTTTTTATTAAGGCTTTGTCACATTCATCTATTGGCTTAATATTCACCAAATGACCTACAGGTGAAAAGCTTGTTAACCAATAAAGCAGCTTTTGTAATAGAGTTCTGGCAGTAGTGCGTCGATCCTCATCTTGATCTCCATTGCATCAGTGCGTATGGTTTCTGTCCTTTATCAACCTATGGTAAGTAATATTGCTGCCAACGATCAACAAAGTATCTAAGAAGCGCCAGTTTTTAAATAAACAGGAGAATAAAGTGAATATGGGTTCATCGTTATTCTTTCAGTTCGCATCGTAGAATAGCAAATAGATTATCTATCAAATACTTTATATTTACTAAGGTCGACTACGAAAAAGCTTGTTCTTCTCAATACATTGTGTTCTTTGTACAGCGCGTACGACGACTAAGATGGAGCTTAAGGTTGGCCTCGCTAACCTCCGCTGATTGCCGAACCTATTGCCGGTCGTTCCCATTCCATCATTCATTTAAGGATCTCTTAGGCGTCTTTATAGCAAAACGTGGGCAGTTCAAAGATCTTTTGGATCTAATAAAACAACACGTACTGTCTTACACATCTTAACTTTATTTGTGATTTATATGTTCCATAAATTGTTGTAAACTTTGAGCGCGCTTCGTATTGGTATCCTTCGTTAAATTATAAATATTTTCAATTGCTTTTACGATACGAGGCTTTATATAAAAAACGCATAAAATTTAATTTATTGCAAATGCTATCTTTAAACAATACATTACTTACAAAATGTTTTGAATCCAACAGGGACTCATGTTTTCTAGCCAATAGCCATAAATTAAGGGCTAATTGGAAAGTCTGTTCTTTGTTTAAGTTTGCATAACGTATTATACGCAACATCAATTCTAAGGATAAAATTGTTTGCATCTTATACTGTTGTTCTGCACCCAATTGTTTCAAGTGCTGCAGAATTTTTTCCACCACATAAACACATAAATTATTAACTTCGTTTAGAAATTTTGGATCACGACCGTACAACTCATCATTGGATATAACTATAAATAACCAATTAGTTTAATCTTTTATTTAAACAAGTTTGAATAAAATGTTTACCTCCTGTTATATGGTAAGGAAAGTTCTCTAAACTTTGCACATATAACATATCCAAGGCGTTTAAATATACAGTAACTGGTCCGAGAGAATTTGTGGCAAAAGGAAATTTCTGTATAACTTCAAGTAAAAGGCGTAACAAATATAAAACACCTTCCTCTGGACTATCGGGTACTACAACCAAGGTAGCCAACATATTGCTTAAATATGAGACTACATAAGAATCCATGGGTTTCACTTTACCATCTATCTCTAATGCAGTAGGTAATTCAGCTATTAAATTTAAAGCAGCCTCAAAGCAAGCATCAGCTGAAAATGTGTAAAGATAACATTCATGTGAGGACTTATCGCGATCACCTGCATATCAAGCTTTTTCATTAATGCGTTTGCCAAAATTTGTTTTTAACCATAGTAGACCAGCCGACACAATTTTTAAATTGGATATCTCTGAACAATTTCGAAAACATGAATCGGGCATTGTTGATGCACTGATCAATAATGAACGTCCTCCATCTGGTTCTCAATATTTGGAATGACAAAATTGATATATTTCATACTTCAATGGCGAGCGTGATATCAAACAAATAAGCAACTCATATTCGCGGGTGTCCCATCTAGCTGTATAAGTAATAGTAAGGATTTTTGCGGATTATAAACGTGAAGATTGACGGCATAAATTCACTTTTGCAAGTGTTGATTTGAATATTTGGATTAAACTTGTTTCCATACGTCAGTTCTTAGCGATGATTCAAAGAACAAGCGGAGGGCGGAAAGATAGATAAATAAATCGATTTGCAAATTTGAGGATTAACTTCAATTTAGTAGTAGTTTCGGATGTCCGAAAAACGCATTAAAAGTAATTTCTGATAATGGAACACCCAATGGGATGTTTATAAAAGATTTGACTTAAGCTAAATTATATATACTGCAGCAAAAGCAAAAGATTTAGTTTACCTTGGCCCATACATTGATTAACCAAAGCCACTTGACCACTTAACATATATAAGTCCATTTGCTGGCATATGCAGGAGATGCTTGGAATAGTAATAAATGAAAAGGCTACGCAGGCTTTAACAAAAGCCTGAGTTTTACGTGTTTGATTGCCGTGCACAATACTATAGGCTTCCATAGCTAATTTATTAACATTCTGCACCAAAGTGCCATAAACAGTATCCAAGTTAGAGAAAGTACCACGAGCTTCAACATAGAAGCTTAGCTGGCACTCGAGATCACGACCAAAGTAAACTTTGCGTATGAAGTTGCTTATCAAGTGAGAGACTTGACGTTTCTCATCTGCCACAGTAAGAGCGCTAAAAATGGAAAGAAGTTGTAAAGAAATGTTTTCCTCCCTTATTTTAACACTCAACTAACGTTAAAGAATCGTTTAAGATTTTTCCAATATACATTAAAGCACTAATGACCACGGGATCTGTAGTATATTCATGACTATTGCGCTTATATATTATCAAAATACGTTTACAGGCTTCCGATTTCACCGCGTCTTTATGAAATAAATTTAAAAACGGCAAAAAGTTTTCCTGCAATGTAAATTTTTTAAAAGAAAAATTTTTTGCATTTGACACAATTTTTACCTGTATCAGCAGTAATTCTATATTCTTTTGATTTTCTAAAATTTTATCTAAAATGTTATGTAATTGTTGAAAATGTTTTTCACAAATCTTTGTTGAAGACAAACGAGTAATAATTTCATGTAGGAGACGATTAGTTTCATTTATCTGAAATCTGAAACTTGTAGTTCATCATTGCTATAACTTTTGTTTGTGAAAATACCGGAAAATTATTGGCTATAAATTGTGACCAAGTCTCTACACAAGTTATATATTCACTGGGATCGGTAAATGTGTTTATAGTAAGGAAAGCTTCCTTGAGGAATCCTGAACGTTCCTCGCATAAGGGGGCACACACTGCCATGCTAAGACCCAATGCACGAAACAATTGTGATTTTGAAATACCTTCTGTGTGAGATTGAGATAAAAGTTGAACAATTTCCAAAGCACGAGCGGCTATAAATTCTGACATAAACGCTTGTAGGATGGCCATTAATATAGGACCACTAAAGCACATTCCATAATATATTAATAACAAATAATTGCATTTTCAAAAATAATATTCTTTACGTACTTGTTTTTAATAGTTTTTACTTGCTTCAAGATCTCTTCCGTATAGAGGTTATTTTTATAAGCTACGGCTTGCAAAATGAAATTAACAGCAGGGCCATAGAGAGATAAATACTTGGTCATATCTACACGCTGACGGTTTAATTCCGAGCGTATAGAACCAGCAAATATCTGAAATAAGAAAACAATTGTATTAGGTTTAAATTCAATTGAAAATCTTTTGAAAATTGGATTTGAGTTCGTACCCATAGCGGTGATGAGATAAGAGAGGGAGAGTATAAATATATCTCTGATCAAGTAGAAAGTCGAGTAGAAAATCAGACGTTAATTTTCTCTCCTTTCTCGTAGTTATCAAAGCAAAACTTTCTTCTTACAGTTTTTTCTACGACCAAAATTATAGACGTAGTATGTCCTGTACCATTTACATTTTTGGCGACAAAATGCTTTATAACAAAACTGATATTCTAAAAAGATGATACTTCTTCCGTTTTAATCAAACAATTGCAACACACCCATGGACTCTTCTATTAGTCCACAGTTGCGAGCAGAATTTTAAATTAAATACTTTGCGATTGTCAAAATCTTCTCCCGATTCGGATGCAAGAATGCCTAATACTATGGAAATCTTAAAGATAATATTAATAAAACATTTAATATTATTGAAATGACTAGATTAACCCCTAGTGCTTTATTTTTTAATATGACCGAGAGTCTTCGCAATGATTGTGGAGAACGCACTTAAATATGCAACGAACAAAGTAAATTCTTTAATGTATTGATAATCTGCTTAAAAATAAATTAAAATTGTATCCGAATAGGGGACTTATTCGTTGCCGTTATGTGCATTCCAAAAAAAAAATAAGAACATGATTGTGTGTAAGTCCATTAAACCGAGTGCTTGTTAATTCTGGAGGTGTCTTTTTAGAGCTGATGGATGCAATAATAAATGATGCCGGCAGATTTTCCTTAACGTCCTTTTTATTCGATTTAATGAATAAGGCTCGATTTTTTTTCTGCTCTTTAATAAGGATGAGATGCCAGAAAGTTCAAATGCTTTTCGCAAGAGAGAGGATCGCAAATAGTGAATCTTTGTTCGTGCGTCTGCTTGCCCGCTTGTCTTTCAATTATTATAATGTTCAAAATAGCAAAAATTGAGCTGAAAACCTAAAATGGGAGCTCCGCAGCGAAGATGTTGTAAAATAAAAATTTCAAGTTTAACATTTAATTTTTTCGTACAGATCGGTCGTTCGAATCTTCTCAAATCGACAAAAATAAAGTAAAAAGAAATCTTTCAACTTAAAATTTATTACTAATTGCGGTAATAAATGCTAGAGTTTCCTCTAGTCCGAAAAAGGAACACGACACCAAGTGTGCGGAAACGTGTTCCACTGAGTGAATGTTCCGATATTAACCAGTATTTCATGAATGGATTGGATAGGGATTATTATACTGGAAGGAGATTTGTTTACGCGACTATGTAAAGTGTAATATATAGTGCAGGTGTATACGATATATAGTAGTAAAGAACCAGCTTTCTTATTCCCTATAACGATTTATTGCTAACCGATCTACATTTTTCTATTCTACAATTCTTTAAATAAGTTTCGTAGCCTCTAAAGCCCAATGTTGTTTGTAGTTATGCTAAAAGCCATTTTTGAAATTTTAATATAGGGTTTTCTTCTCTCAAGGACTAGGTAATCTTTTTTGTTGGCTCTTTAGCGAAATATTGGAATTGTTACCACAGTGAGTCCACGTTGTACTGTCAATTCCCATCAAACAATGAAAGTATTGTAGTGGAAGTATTGTAAGAAAGGTATTGTAAAAAATACGAACTAAAAAAAAAATATTGATCATCATTGTGAGATATACATGTAATGATTGTCTAGCATAGGTAGCCAATTGAGAAAAAGCGCTAATGGATATAAATCATGTGATTAATAGACATAAAGTGATATAGCTTCAATATAAGAACGAGGGCAAGATTACAAGTCAGCAGTAAATGGGGCAGGTGTATTGAGCATTGGTTGGCCAAGTATAAAGTCTACAACGAAGGCGAGCTAAACAGTTTTACAGAGAGAATTAAGATGTGTGTTTTAAATGCCATAATAATTGAGAAAACGTTATAAACCTATCAGGCTATACATGTTTAGTTATAGCAATACTTGAGTATGCCGCTGTTGTGGGGACTCCTTCCTACTGGTGTTATGTAGATTTAATTGAATCCGTTCAAAAGCAATGTTTGCCCTTGGGAATTTGCGTTGGGGCCCGCCTGTCTCTCTTCCTCCTCACGAAAATGGGTTGCTTTTATTATCGTTACCGTCAGTTGAGAATCTTCTTGATGTTTCCTTCTTAGTTAAGTTAATTAATGGTACTATCGATTCGTCCACGCTTTATTGTCCCTACCCGCTTCTATAGGTACTTTATTATCATTAAGTTAAGTCAATGGAAATATAATTATGCGCTGTTTGACCCGTTCAGCGTTGCTAGCAGAAACGTAAACGATGTCTGTCACTTTATCTCAATATCGGATTCTTTCAACCCTATCAACCCCACTTTGCGATCGCGTTATCGACTTCAAATTTGGCAGTAACATTGGAAATTCTTGCACGCAGGATGGTATTGAAAATTGCTCAAATTGGAGGACATGCCCACAACGCCATGTAAGCTGAGAACACCTTGTCTTTTTTCGAAGGGAATGAAAAATTGGTTTTTTGCTCATTAGTCATAAACTATATTAAATAAATATAAAAAATTTTGAACGCTTATTCGATGCTGGGCGACGGTGTAGCATCTGTTCACAAAAGTAAAAAAAATTGACCACGCCTACCCAATATTATAGCCTATCAAAATTTAACTATTTTTTCAATACCTTTATAACACGCAGAAACAAGTTTCAAAAACCATAAGGTATAAGGTATAAAAACTCTTGGCCAATTATAACCCTTGAATGCACCTAAACATGTCTGCCTGTTCGTCTATCCATTAGTCTGTTTGCATAACTTTGTAGTATTTGTGGTAAACATTCTCCCGTTAGTGAAAATGAAAGTATCGCTTAAAAATTTGCAAAAGAATTTGGAATTGACCTAAACTTTTCAATGGGCATGCCTACAACGCCCACATGTCTCTACGACAAAAACTTTTATTTTGAAAATAGACTGAATTTTGTTCTTTTACTTTTTTTGTCTTTTTTTGGCGTAAACGGTAATAGGTATAAAAGACTCGGTCCCGACCGAATTTAATTTTCTTACTTGTTTCTTTTTTTCTTATTAATTCAAACATGAATTTTTATTTAATTATTATTATTTTTTTTCTTTACTTCTCCGTACGTACTTTATGCTAGTTTTTTAAAGTAAGTACTATAAGATTTACTTCTAAGAACCAATTGAGTTCGACTGTTCATTTATTTTAGTTGAGTTTCATGTGTAAGTAAATCAATAAGCAAAACAGATCGTTGTTGTAAACGCAAATGTTCAAAGTAATAATTTTACTTGAAAAATTTAAATATTTGCTTTCACACTGAAGCAACTTAATTCGGTGAGATGAGCATCACTGTAAGGATTGGAAAGATCATTTTCAAGATTTCAAGTTATTATATATTTTAAAATCGTTAAATGATCTTCCGATATTTTCAATTTATCGACAGTTAATTATTAGGTGTTTTGTGTTGCACAGGGATCCATCGGTGCAGTTGCGATCATTCTCTAGCATTCGTGAGTAAGATATGTTATAAGCGAATGTAAAAGACCTTTTCACGCCGTTTGTAGTAGCTGTTTTCAAGGACGGCTAAATGGTATATAGCTCAACAAAGGTTGAATATTTTAATTAAGTAATTCCACAATGATTTGGAAATTGTACATTCTGCTAGACAGATGTTCATCTATCGAGAAACTGAAAGCGTTATGGCTAACGGCCCTTTCAGTGTCATTTATTCCATAGTAGTTTTTATAAGCGAAATAGCATTCTTTCTAGCATACTAACTTTACACAGGATTTGCCATTATATCTTTTTAATGTATGTGGACGGCAGAATGTTTACTAACTTTGCATTTGTTATGATTGAAATTTTATACTGAAATGTTAATTTTATTCAAAAAGGTAAGGTCAAAGGAAAGTTTTGATGGCAAAAGATGCATGATGTTTCATCACTTAAAAAAGCGGCTCTTTCGAAACGCAAATGATCTTCAATTTTAAGAGTAATCAGTTGCTTAGCCGTTACAGCTCGTTCAGGGACCTGCATTTTTCAAAGATTGCGTTACGCAAATATCCATTGTTTTAATTGTACAACGTCTTTCTTGGATTTCGTTAGGGAGTTTTGATAGCTCTATAAAATGTTGCTGTAGTTTACTGTTTTTCTCGTATACTTTCCTAAATGGAACCCTACATTGTAACTTAATTGGCTTATATAGATGTGCGTATGTTAGTACATTCTGAGTTTTTGCAGATTAGTGCTACGAATTTTTGGCATTGAATAAATAATAAATGAATATGCGTATATATATAAACATTTGTACATAACACTGTACTCTGACTTATATATTCAAAATCAGTTGTAATACTAGGTAATGTAACTTATCTACTTTGCATATAAATAATAAAATTCCATTGGACTATCTGATCATGACGTATAGTTTAATGTCTTTAGTGTACAATATAATGGCAAACGTCTTTTTGTTAGTTGTAATGTTTATATCTTTTCCACATTGTTTTTCATAACAAGTTGTGAGAATTCTTCTGCTTTTAAATGTTTACATTTAAAGCAATTCCAGCAACTAGATCGTAGTAGGTACATTAAATTATGTTAAATATTATAATAATAAAACAAGTGTGACATCAATAAATAGACAATATACGCAAAAATAATTCAATAGTAAAGAAAAACTAAATTTAGAGAATAGTGCCATCATCATCATCAACAACGAAAACAAGAACAACAACAACTATAGCAACACGAAAAATAACATCGTTAGGACAACATAATATCGCTCTTCTGCATTCCTTGCTAGAAACTTATAAACAAACATTTTCTTCATATGCTTGGCATCATCATGTTTTTATTTGCATAGTTATCTCTTTTCCTTACATTTAAATTAAGACGCGTAAGCAATCACTGATTTAAATTCGAATTGCTTGGTGTCGCAGATAAATATACAGCGGGACCCGGACGTCACTTGTGTCGTTAATTATAAAAATAAAAGTAAAAATAAAAACAATGGTACTACGTCTGCTTCTGGGGGGTACGTATCGGTATTAACCCCTCCAAACCCTTCTTCGAGTCAGTGTCTGCAAGCTTATCTTAGCTGTCTAAGCCATGATTCCTCAGTATTAGCGTTTACGCAAACTTGGCTGAAGCCTGAAAGGCATAGCTCGGAGCTTGGTAGTGATGTCCTTATTGCTGTATTCTCTGTCTTTGTATCATTTTAACTCCTGTGCGTTTTCGGATATACAATTTATTGCCGTTCGTCTGACAGTCGCACAAAAAAACGTTTTTACCTATTGTTCTTACATTGCTCCGAATTCGGTTATAAGTGTTTGCAATAAACAGGGCTCAGTTATTCGTGAAGTGGTGGATAACACGAAGACACCGGATGTAATTATTGTGCTTGGTGACTTTAATTTATCTAACGTCTCTTGGCGTTCTAACGCTGATACTGGTTGGCTAATAGCCATTGGGGCTGCTCGTGCAGCGAAATGTTTTTCTTTATATAAATAATAGAACCTTGGACCTAGCATTTTCTAATGTGCTTGGTCTCTCGGTTAGTCGCTATTTGCTTCTCCTCTTATCTGAGAATGCTCATCATCCGTCCCTTAAAATATCAATATAAGCTTGTACGGCGGTCAAGCCTTACCTGCCTGGCCCATCGAATGCCCATCATGGTCCGCCAGGATGCGCTTTTAATAAAACTGATTTTAATTCGAATCAGTTTCTTCTCTTTAAAAGATTGGTAGCGAGTCTTAATCTAAATCAATTCCTCGCAGACATAGATGTGTTGGTTTCCTCCCTCTATAAAAACGTTAATAACGACATTTTTCTATCTATGTCATTGTCCCGCCCTAAAGCATTATGCCCCCACCCACTTGGCTTTATTCGTAAGCTAACGTAGCAGAAAAACAATAAGAGGCAGTTAGTGGCTAGCAGCAATTTCTCTGAATTTAGTAGAGAATGTTATGCTAGGTACTTGCTGGGATCAAAGCTTTTTCTCACCAGGAACTCTATTCGTTTTTATAAATTTGTCCATTCCGAGAGAAAAGTCACGGCATGTTCTTCGGTCATGTTTTTTGATAATTTTGAAACGTCAGATAGATTTATGATTTGAATCTTGTTTGCTACTTTCTTTCAACGTAATTTCGTCTCTAGCAACTTAAGCCCTTCCTTATCCATTCCAGCTGAATGAATGCATTTCCATCCCAAGAATAATTCTCTGGTGATGAAATCTTACATGATCTACGATCGTTAAAGTATAGTTGTGTGCCAGGGACAGATAGGCTACCCTCGCATATACTCAAAAACTGCGCAGATGAAATGCATCCGATTAATACATTCATTTTCAATCGTTCTCTTACAATGGATAGGTTTTCGGGATGTTAGAAGGCTAGTTTTATTTTCCTTCTTTATAAAAGTGGTAATAGGCGTCATGTTGGAAATTATATAGGAATGCCAAACTTAGTGTGTTGCCTGTGAATAAAGGTAGATCAGTACTAGGCTTCATCAAACGCTGGTCGAAGAAATTTGACTATCCATATGTGACGAGAAGATTATACGTCAGCTTAGTGCGCCCCGCATTGCAATACGCCGATGGTAACCGTCGTACAGTTGCTATGTAAACTCACTTGAATCTTTGCAGAAGCAGTTTTTGTCGTTTGTTCTAAGAAATTTATGTTGGAATCTAAGCGCCCCCCTCTCTCCTTATCAAAATAGGTTGCTACTTATATTCTTGCCGTCACTTCAGAAACGTAGGATGATGTTGGGCATTACTTTCATGATGAAGCTGATTAATGGTGCCATTGGCCCGCCGTTTTTGTTGAGTGTGATTAATTTTAACGGTCCTGTGTGTCCGACAGTTTTTATTAAACTTAGCCAACGGCGATTAAATTGTGATCTTTTTAATCTTAAAGTTCTGTGTTATTTTTGTGATTTTCAAAACAGTGGAAGAATCTAACTTTCAAATATTAATAAATGGGTCGAAAGTATTATTTGAAATCTGCAATGGGTAAACTCTAAAGGACCGTTTTGCCGATTTTAAACACGACAACTCAATTACCTCTGATGCTGAACGTTCCTGCATCCGAACGGCAGTTGTTCCAGAGAACATTAAAAAATGAACAAAATCATTTGGAAGACCGAAAAGTGAAGTTGCGTTAGATAGCTGACATCTTAATGATATCAGAAGGCAGCGGGTTTACTATTTTGCATAAATATTTGTTCATGCGAAAGCTCTGTTCGAAGTGCGTACCGCCTAGCGCTATCTGAAGTAGTTCAGGCGAAATAAAGAAGACTTTTTCATACGATGTGCGACAATGGATGAAGTATTGATCCTGCACTACCCTCTGGTAAAATTGGCACTCAACCAAGTGGATAGCGGCCAACAGAAGCCATCCAAAGGACCAAAAAATTCGGCTGGGAGGGTCGTGGCGTTCGTATTTCGGGATGCGCATGATGCAATATTTATCAACTACTATGAAAAGGGTGAAAGGGTCAGTAGTGACTATTACATAGCAATATTGGTACGTTTGAGTGACGGAATTGCAAAAAAACGGCTCGAATGAAGAAGAAAAAATGACTTTTCACCAAAACAGTGCTCCAAGTCACAAGTCGCCTACAATACTGAGAAATGAAAAAAATGCACGAATGCTACGCTGAACTACGCGCACCATATTCTCGAAAGATATTTAACAAACTAAAGTTATCTTCTATTGAGGCTACTAAAGCAATTGATAATAATAAAAACGTAACTTACCATATGGTAGACTGTGAGAAAATCCTTAAAATTATTGTACATGTACTCTTTGGTAGATGTGACAGTTGCGCCTATTCTTACCAGATAACATCGGACGTACACGGCTATTAAAGGATCTCCAATTCCACGAATCATGAGCGTTAAGCGTTGTAGTATATCTTCATAAGAACTGACAAAATAGAAACACTGGTGAAAAAATATTTTAAGTTTAAATATTTTGTGCCTACCATTCATTTAGGAATTCGTAACATTTCAATATGGCTATCTCCACATAAAGACGAGGTAGTAGCTCTCTAATGGAAGCTACTTTGAAAAACCAATTTTGACAAGTATCACGAGCACTTTCAGTATTTAGCTTGCGAGATGACCTATAGTACAAGGGTAAAACGAAAAATAAGGTAATCACATACACTTTCCAATGATCTTGCATATTGCGTATCATTTTAATTTTTTGCACTTCTTATACGTTAAAGGATGGCCATTGTCGTTCCGCAATATGCATTACCTTATATAATATATATACACTTTTGAATAGCGCAGAGTTCAGGGTCGAATTTTGTCAGCGATTTTCAGTTTGGGGCTGTTTGGCCGATTGCCCGTTATTAGAAGGCTTACAGTCGCAAATATTAAACAGAAAGTTGAAACTTGGTTTTTGTCATATTGGTGGCCACAGAAGAGGTTTGCAAATGCGACGGATGTCCTCATAACTCTGACCATAGTAAGAAGAAAGCTTTAACTTATATAATACTTTAAAGCCTACATCAGTGTGAAACTTGATACATAAATTTACAATGACAGTATTAAACTGCAATGAAAAAGTTTGCCAGACGACGGACGTGGTGATCTAAAACTAGCTACATATAATTCTTAGGCTAAGTTCATAGGCAAGGCCACATTTAATTAACTTTTATTTGTTTCTTATGCATTGCGAGCGCCAACAGGGCAATCGTAATAGTTTCCTACCTGTGCATAGATGTTTCCTATTTTTATCCTCTAATTTGTCGTAAGTTATTGATGTCTTTATTTTTTCTACGTTTTGCGGTCTTTTGTAAAGTTTTGGCATATTTTATCCATATTATTATTACTTCGGTAAAATTTACTTAGAAAAACACCACGTATCCCAAACTCTAATTTAATAAATTTGGATTTTGAAAAAGTAAATGATAGACGAACTGACAGAACTTACTAGTCTGAGAATATTACGCTGATCAAAATATATTCAGTGCGTACATATTACATTAGTGCGTATTTCTGTGTACTATTAACGCTATTGTTGTATTGCATCTTTTGGCGAGCATATGTACGTGTCACAATATACGTGTATATATATAAGTAAAAATATATATATTTTTCAATTTTTCTTACTCTGGTCCGGAATAAGCTTTTTGTTTGAGACGTTCATATACCAGCTTGCCAAAGATATCCAGAATATCGGTAATCAACACAAATTGGCTGGGATAGAATGATAGAACTGAAGTATCTGATAAAATTTTAGAACATTGTATAGCAATTTTTAAAGCTTTCACCCGTTGATCATTATGCCAAGATTGAACTAATTCTTGATTCAACTGTTCGATACGTTGTATATAATCATGTTGTGTTAAATCCATTAAATGACGTATCGAAGTATCTTCAAAATCATCCAGTTGTTCTAAACGAAATTTCAATTTATCCGAGACAACTGTGTGAACTTTAACTAAAATTGCATTTGATTAATGGCAAGATAAAAAGGGAAAATTGTCGTGCAATTTAAACTTACTAGCATCTGTACCCGTTCCTGCATTACCCATACTTAAGAAACTTGTAGAAATTGACAGTTTTTCCGAAGTGGTAAACTTATTTAATATACTTAAACGTTTTGCATTCCAGTTGAAGCTATCATCTGCTAAACTAAAGTCTTTTTCACGTTTTTTAGTTTTTGATTTTTGAAACGTTTCCTTAAAAAGGTGAAAGAAGACAAATTTAAATCTTTCGTTATTAGTTTCGAGAGCTACTCACACGTACATATTCTGAAGCCATTTGTGTCAAAGGATCTATTAACTCTTGTTCCTGTCGCGCAAACTGTGACAGAGGGTCCGTACCATCCAAAGTTAGCAGTAACGGATCATTTAGAAGTGAAATGCTTGAGGAACGACTGCTGCTGTTGCTACCTAAACTTACACGTGTACCCTTGCTATCCACCATTGTGACTGTAGACAATTTTAATGGATGATCGAATGTATGAAAACTTTGTAAATAGTTTTTGGTAACTTCGTAACTTCGCGGTATGCACTCCCTAAAAAGTACACAATCATTAAAAAATTGTAGTAATAATTAAATCATAAATGTGTCTTTACCAATCACCAATCACACTGGCCATTGTTGAACTTGTACGTTTATTTATTTATTTATTCTTTTTTTTTTTGACTATTTAAGCTTTGGTGAATAAGGAACCCACTCCAGCTGTTTTATGCGGGACATCTTCATACTGATTTGAGTTGAGTTTCATTATTTCACTGCGTGCGATATTATATTGCATACACGGAAATTTATCGAAAATAGCAGTAATGATGATTTCAATACATTTTTTTACTCGCACACAAGCAAATTTTTTTTCAACGTTTATCAATTATTATTATTTTATTCCTACCGATTTGTATTTTGTTTTTATAAAGTTCTAGTTAATAATTTCCTTTTCCATTATTATTAGACATTGTTTTGCAAAATTGTAAGCTTTGAGCGCTATTTTACCTTCTTTACACGTGAACTTTAAAAAGATGTCTGTGGACGTTAAAAAATTCTGTTATATGGAATTAACTCACATATTTTTTTTTCTTATTGATGCTCTAAAGCAATGGCTATTGTGAATAGATCTGCACATTTGAAAGAAGAAGAAACAATATGCACAGTTATCATTCTTTGGGCTCCGTCTTAAGTTAAATACAACGGGGCTGTTTTCTGAACATACTGGTTAATTTCTGAATACGTTCAGTCCACATCATTTTTTTTCGTATATAAACTTGACATCACTTTGTGCTGTTATTTAACAGAAAGCGACACGTTCGTGATGTTATTTACAGAATACACAGGGCTGATATTGCACAGGGATGTAATACTAACAGAATGCAATGCGTCAGGTCGCCTTAAAACGAACGAACGATAACTTGACAACACTGTGCGTGTTTTATTTTTCTATCCCCCACAGGAGGATGGGGGTATGCTCATTTGTCATAATATTGACCTCCAAGAAACCCTTAGAAAACTGGCGGTAATATTTATACTCATTTTCTCCTCATACACCTTAATTTCCATGTTCCTCCACTGCCATATAAAGCGGTGTGAGCAAAGAAACCATTCCGCTTGATGTATACACTTTCCTCAACATTACTTAAAAATTTAATAATATGTTATTGTTCGGTTTAATCATCTTGGCAAACTTATTGCATATTGCTTGGTGTAAGATGCCTCTTCTTGTTTAATTTTTTTGCTTCACTGTGTATGGATATTCACGCATTCTAATAAACCTAATACCAAAAGAATCCATAAATACATCAAATCCCTGAAAGCATTCATCTGATTTGGTTAGCAGGAAACTGTTAGGTCTCGCGTTAAAATTTTTAAATATAATTTCAGAACTTTTACATTAACAATTGCAATATCAGCCTTAATAAAAATTATTAAATATTAATAGACATTTTTTAGACATTTCTTATACACATCATCGCTATCCTGTAAAAGATTGAAACAAGGAAAAAATGTAAATTTGCATACTCTATAATGTTGGGGAAGCGTGTATCTGTTGTAGATAATGAGGAACAAGCAAAAGACATGGAAAACAAAGACGTAGACATGTGCATGTTGTAGATGTGTTCTTTGACCTGTTTGGGCCTTTTTCAAAATCTTAGGCAAAATTATAAGGGATCCTTCTTTGCGAATGGGAGAACACGTACAGTATCATAGATACGATACAGTTCGATAAACGGGCATGCTTAGGTGCATTCCACATTTGATACTCCTAGCCTCTTGGCTAGTAGAAGATTTTTGAAGCTTGGATATGCGTATTATAAAGACACTGAAAAAACTTAAATTTTGATCTATCATTTTTCCCATTTTTATACAAGCACTACAGCATCGCCCATAGAATATATGTTCAAATTTTTGTAGAGTTATTTACTGTAGTTTACGAGGAATAAGAAAAAACTTTCCTTTATTCCTTTTGAAAAACAAATGTCTTCTCAGATTACTACAGGCGTGCCCTTCGATTGGTTTCGTCCATTTTCCAATCTTTCTGTCAATTGATGTTAATAGCTTCAATTTTGCAGACAGAAGCATTTTGCAACAGACTATACGCACACAGACATGGTTAAATCGATTTGGAATTTGATGCTGATCATGAATATATAAACTTTGTGCCGTCTTTGAAGCTTCCTTGTGGGCGTTGCAAACGTGTTGACAAATGAATATATCTCTCATCCTTCTGTGATAAAAATCACATAGAAAAAAATTACATAGAAAATTACACAGCTAATTCTTATTAAACAGACCTAATTCCTATTAAACAGACCTAATTCCTATTAAAAAGACCTAATTTATGAAATTCACTATTCGAATTCACTATACTGTTTTTACTTACTTGTCTTTACTGGTTTGTCAGAAATTGTAACTTTCGACAAATTATAAATTTCTGTTTTACTAAACTTGGTATATGTTTTTAATCTAAGTAAGTAAGATATGAGTGCATTAACTTGGACATCCCATTTGTAACGTCCGTTAATGAAGCCGTGCAGGAGAAGGAGCATCAGTACGCATATATACAAGTAAAAAGAAAATAGAGGTCCAGCTAAGTCCTTAAGTCAGTCACTTTCTGCCTGGAATGTTTTCAATCCCGGAAAGGTGAAAGCAAGTTTACAAGCTGATGCTTTATCTCTCTCTGCACTCTTAAGCTTTTCCCAAAACTCGTATATCAAACACAAGCTGCACCTGCCCTCAACCGCATGAATAGTAATTAGAATTTAAAAAAAAAAAACGGAAACTTAAATCATTTATGGGCTTGTACGCGAACAGCCAAGAAAGAAAGTTAAATTTATGAATAATTCGCAAAGTTCCCACCTATATATTTTGTGTGTAATGTTTGCAATGCGAAAAAGAAAGCTTCAGAGACGCTATAATGTATATAATATATTCTTGATCAACATAAAATTCTGAAAAGATTAGACCATGTTTGTCCGTCTGTGTGATGTGTGTTGTTCACGCTCTCCTGGTCGCAAATATGATGATACCGACTTTAAATTTGGCAGAAACATTGGAAGTTTTTCCACGTGGGTTAATATAGAAAAAAGGCTAAATTGATCGAAGCACAAGCTCGCAGTGAAGTGTAAACTAAAAAAAAAAAAATTTGCCGTGCTTTATTCATTACTCACAAATTATAAAAGATAGCAGGTTCACACAAATGATTAAATTTTCTTTTTTCCTTGTTTGATGTTTTATGCATAATTTTTTCTTAATAATGCCAGCGATATGAGTATCAAATAAAGGGACTTGGGGAGTAGAAGATGATAAGGTTAATGTGTTAATTCTAAATTGATTTTGGCGTGCGCCGCGAGGTAGTAGACTAAATTTTCTTAACAATGCCTTTTAGCGAAGTACAATTTCCTTTGCTTTGACGAAGTCCTACGGGAAGTAAATATTGTCATTTGCACATTGCAGGTAATAGAAGGTCATCAAATTTGGTTTATACATTTTTTAAATGAAATTGGACATCTTCCACAGAAAAATATTATGAACAATTATATGGCTAATGTATCTATATTTCTTTTATGAATTATGTATGGAGGACAGGAATTGCAAATATTGTTTACAAGCGTAATGAGTCTCTTTGAGGTACATTCCGAGTATTACTCTTGCTGAAAATTGACTACTTTAACTATGTGTCGTCTGAATCTGCAATTGATGTTGCCTGCCTCGTTGACACGCGGTTTAAATCGCGAAATGAAATGATATAAAGTAGTTCGTTGTCATAGAACCTATAACATGCGGTGGTATCGCTGTCGGTACTAAAGAGATTATTTAAATCATAGAACTGCTTGCCAATGTGTGTGTGGAATCCAAATTGCAACAAGTTGAATAGGAATTATGAGTTCTATATTTTCTACAAAGGGTATTGTCATGCGATATTGTTAATGTGGATTTCGAGATAAAAATGCAGTCAGCATCCAATAATGTATGTCAAGACCTAATGGATTACCTTACATACAACGATAGGCTTATAACGTTTTCGCAATTATTGTGGCATTTAAAACAGACTTAATTCTGTCTATAAAACTGTAAAGAGTAGTAAAATCAGTATATACGACATTCGTGTAAAAGCCACTAGAAAAAGCCTTGAAAACATGGCAAGTAAACTCTAAGAGATTCGTGACAATGGATCTTCCTTTCCGAAAGCCATGCAGGCATGGAGAAATATAAGATTTGATAGCAAAAGCTAAATGCTGAGTAACAGTTTGCTCAAACAAATTAGGTAAGACACTCAAGTTGACGATGCCTCTATAGTTCTCAACGTGATGTCTATATGCCCACATTTGTGTGAAGCGGAATAAGAAAACTGCTCGTCCAGCACAAAGGGAAAACACTTAATTTCAAGGACTAATCAAAAATTATTGAGGTAACACCACATAGCTCAACAGAACATGATTTAAATATATATGGTGGCATCCCATTAGGTCCATGCGCACAACTATATTTTATTCAAATCATGTAAAACGTTGTTTACTGAAATGACCAAATTAGGAATCGAAACCGAGTTACTTATCGGTACGGATAGTTAACAATTAAATCGAAATCAGCAGTTGAAAAATTTCATCGAATATATTCAGCAAAGAGATTTGTGGATTTAATATGAACAGAGGACTCGGAGCTGTTGAAAGATGCATGCGAGCGATATATGGAGATTTTTCTTTTGGAGTTAAGGTTGGTTGAGGTAATTAAATCTATGCCTTGCAGCAGAGTAGGCGAAACAATTGTAAGCAAAACCACGTTCCATAACTTTGTTGAAAAGTTTGTTTTTCCTATTTTTGTAATATTTAAATGTCTTCTTAAATCATGCCGGAAAATTGCTTCGAGGACGAGGTTGCTTGTTTGGAACGGTTTTCAATTTTCCCACCAGAAAAATCGAATCCTCAGGTAAACTAAAAGTCGGACAAGGATTTACAGCTATCTCCGGGAAATTGACAAAGCAAAGATCAAGCAGTCCGCCATTACAGTTAAGAGTACGTTTGTATTGAGGTAGAAGATCTATTGTACACGCTCGTGCCACTAGCCCCCCAGTTTTAGCACTTTTATGAATCCCGCCACATTCACAAACAATATGACTAGACGTTTCCCTCGTCACTTGGCAGAATCTACAC
The DNA here is from genome assembly GCA_001077435.1 of Glossina morsitans morsitans. NCBI lineage: Eukaryota > Metazoa > Arthropoda > Insecta > Diptera > Glossinidae > Glossina > Glossina morsitans. Next base: position 67,735 of record CCAG010012184.1, read on the forward strand.
GAATCGGTATCGAACAATTTGGAATTTAGACCCGTGTACAAGGCGGTGATTAAACGTAGACCGCTTCTTCTTAGTTCCAGCAGTTTACGCACCCTACCGTAAGATTTTATGAATCTTTTTGCCTGCCGCTGTCCTACACATTGCTTTCAACGAAAATCCGCTGTATTCTGTGACCCTTGCGATACCAGCCCGTTAATGTGGCTTCTTGGCATGCCACAGAAATGTTCAGCCCTCTCCTCGTCCTCAACAACCAAACAGCCAGGTACCCTTATTATGTGCACTTTATTGTGCCTGCCTAGCTTATTTAGTGTTTGAACGCACTCCAAAGCAAGCCTGGGTGTTCTCATTCATCCCTTTAAGGGGGCTTGACAGTCGGAGTATATGAAGATCCGCTCTCTCCTGCACTGCCTTCTTAAGCATTCACATGCACATAGGGTGATTGCGTAGACTTCTGCTTGAAATATGAGGAGACTGTGTCCCAGTAGATCAGTTTTTGGCTTATACCCCATGTTCTACCGTAAAGGTGTTGGAAGGCAAAGGGTGCTCTGGTCGCCTTTCCGTTAACCGCCTTAAATGAGGTTTTATCATTTATTTTGAAGAATTGAAGAATTCTAAATTCAATGTTCGCCAAATGCTTTAACAAACTTTTATGAAAATTTTCTTACTAAAATAAAGAAATTTTTTATTGTTAAAAAAAATTAGGTTGTAATTTATTATATTTATCTTTATCTAATTATTTTATTTTATTTATATATTTATTAATTTTATCTACTTACATCTGTATATTCGAGATATTTTATTCAATTTTCTGTATCACACATGGGCGATTCTACACGACGTCTATTCATACTACATTATTGTTATATGGTTTATATTCCGGAATTAATCAATTAAATAAATAAATAAAATATTAAAACCTAGTTACTAATGCTAGCTTATGCAATTTGACCGGTTTTTTATTTTTTCCATTAATATTTTCTAAATCGGCACGTTGTCAGGCCACGAATTTCGAATTTTTGTACAATAACACTTTAAATGTAAACTCTAAATAAGTAGCGTCTATGCTCCCTGCAGTCATTGTCAGTTAAACCAATCGTTCGTGTTCTCCATAATCTTATCACAGCTAACTTACTTAACACCTAATTTATGTTTATTTTCACAAAATTCTGCTACGTTCGTACCGGTGTATTTCAAAACATGATGTTGTTATAACAATAATAAGCAAAAATGAAAGAAATTTTTAGGAAAAATCTTTACCATTCCCACAGAAGAATACAATTGCAAACACAAAGAAGCTCACACTTCTCCTACATTCTATAAACAAATTAAAGGATCTTCTCACATTTTCTATCCTTTTTTTTTCTTCTTTTTTGAGATGTTGAGTGTTACTGTACTAAGCCAACGAGGCCAACGACTTGTCGGGCTGTGTTCATTGTTGGCGAAACTAAGAAACTACGGGAAGAAATTTTAAGTAAGTATGCAAGTAGAAATTGTTATAGTTTGGAAATATAGTAACTGAAAAATACTGTCAGAAACCACATACGCATATGCTCGCTTTAAAACAGTTAAATTAATAAAGTGTCAAAAGTGACAAAAGCTATGTGTATTACATATTCGAGATATATTAAGTTGGCGGGAAAGTTCTTTTGTATTTAAAGATGTTTGAAGCTTTCCTCAGCTGTCGAACAGTGGATTGCCTGCATGCGCCCCCATCGTACCATTTGTTTAGAAGCTAAAGGTATACCCATGGGTATTCAGGTAGCAGCCAATGAAATGAACGATCGCTTGTGTTTAGCAGTAGCTGGGGAATTAGAATTAGCTTTTGGTGGTTGGTTACCGCCATATAACATTAACATTAATAATTAATTCCAATAATTTAATTTTTATATTGTTATATTACAAGTAGTAGTAAGTAAATGTGTAAGGAATACCAGGAAAACATCTTCTTCCTCAATAATATTTACAGAATAAACATTTACAGGTTAGTAAAGTAAAATTTTGCATTGGTATTAAATTACATATCCCCACTTGTGCTATCCAGCTTCCGTCGGTCCTGAGAAACTAAGAAATTTGCGGACGGACGACGCCAACGCATACTTATAGATGCTGCAAACGGAAATCTTGCATTGTACACAAAGTGTTTTGCTTTCAATTAATCCCCTTCTAATTCTTTTTTTCGCCTCTGGCCACTTCATTTCTTCCGATTTCGATCTTATTGCTAAGAAATTCATCTAAAATTTGAAGAATTTTTCTTTTTCTAAAATTACGATTTTGTTTTCTTGTCTTCGATTTGAATATTTTTAAACATCTTAAGCATCATAATATCATCTAAGCAAATCGTTCTTTCTTTCGAAAATTTCCAGAAAGTTCCTGCAAGATAAAGTCATCGAACGGTTGAGTAAATTTTGTAAACAATTGAAAACTATAGAACTTTTACATGCCGTTAGTTATTGGCTGACCGGTCAGTATCTTTGGCAATCGGAAAATTTATAAAATTTACAAATAAAATCCTTCCGGAATTTGGAAATGGATAACCTGTTGCTTTGCAGCAAACAATTGCAATTAAAGCAACTAAATATCGTTGAATGTGACTTATTGAAGAGTACACGTAAAATTTTGGATCCAAGTCCAAATTTGCTGCGTTCATAACCCATCGCATAAAGCAAAATTGCAAATCACATAACATAAAGAAATGCACTTTAATGTAAGATAAACATAAATTAGACAAAAACTTTAAAATTTAAAAGAAACGTTTGTAACGTCCAGATGGAAGCATCATAGACCCCTCAATATTCTTGATCATTAAATCCTAAATCGATTTAAATATATCCGTCTGTGTAATGTTTGTTGTAAACATTCCCCTGGCGGCAAAAATGAAGTTATCGACTGCAACTTCGGGAAGAACAGTGAAAGTTCTTGCACGCAGGTTGATATTGAAAAGGGGCCAAATCGGTCAAACGATACGTCACCACCACTTAAACTGAGGATACCTCTGTTTTTCAAAGGGAATGAAAAATTGGTTTTTTGCTCATTACTCATAAACTATACCAAAGAAATGTAAAAAATGCTTGTTCTATGGATAATGCTGCAGCATTCGTGCACAAAAATGGAAAAAATTGACACCCACCCAATATTGTAGTGTATTTTTTCAATACCTTTATAACACGCAGAAACAACCTTCAAAATTTGTACACTTTAGTGTACAAATTCTTGGTCAGTCATAACCGTTCAATGCGCCTAAACATGTCCGCCTGTTCATCTGTCTATCTGTCTGTTTGCATAACTTCGTAGTGTTTGTGGTAAACGTTCTCCCGTTAGCGAAAATGAAGGTATCGCCTAAAAATTTGGAAAAGAATTTGGAATTGACTTAAACTGTTCGAAGGGTACGCCTACAACGCCCAAATGCTTCTACGTCCAAAACTTTTCAAAATAGATGCAATCAACTGCGCCCGCTCTATATTACGCAACACGAGAATTGTGTTTTTTCACTTCTTTTCTCTTTTTTGGCGTAAACGGTGATGGGTCCAAAAGATTCGGTCCCGAGCGAACTTAATTTTTTAACTTGTTTCTTTTTGTTTTATTTTTAAGCATGCATGCAAAACCATGCGATTTGTCAAATCCCTTAAAGTTTTGTAAAAAGTGGGCAAGGATGAAGTCCCAACTCGAAAATAGAAACGTGGCAGCCCCCTAGCTGCTAAGTAAAGATCGCCCATTTTCGATTTTGTGCCTATAAATTGTTTATGACACTACCGTGGAGTGCGCTGCCAATCTCTTTTCGTACAATTTGATGATCATATTTATATCCATCGCGTCCTCATTGTTTGTTGAATTGTGGTAAACTTAACTTCTTCTTTGGCAACAACCTCTCATATGTAAAAAGGGCGAAAGTGAAACTTTTCATTAACTGTTAACATAATGAAGCTTTAATTTTTTTGGATTTGTAAATGATAATTAAGCATATGAAAAGTAAACTGGACCCGTGCATATCGAAAAATTGTTCATAAACTTATGTGGGAATTGGCAAATCATATAATTTTGTATCTATACTCAAAGAAGCGAGTTATTTTATAGCTAGGATATCACTCGCGACATTCCAAATGGTCCGTCCCAAGAAAAATTTAAAGTTAAAGAAACAACATAACTCTATTTCCGATATAATTTGGCTGGTATAATATCTTCTTTATTTCATAAACTGCTATTTCTTGCTAAGTGTGCTCTTCTAAATGTTCACAAAATTGCAGGCAGGTACTGTATTGCTGGATTAGAAGTAATAAGTAGAAAGTGCAAAGAAAAAAATCAAGAAAAGATAACCATCATGGCAGGCATGGTTACAAGGGATGTCACGACTCGTTTTGTTAATCGGATACCAAGTTTCGCCCTTTAACTAGGTTTACTTATCCTGGAAAAGGACGCTGTACTTCAGCAGTGGTAATGGCAACTGCATAAATTAAAGGAGCCCCACCCATTCTAACCATTTGTCAATAAAGTCCTAGCCCACTCTAAGAAGAGCCCGGAGAGACTCCACTACTCCTTAGAGTACCTCCAATCTATCCAAGAGAATACTATGGATGGTGGATTAGTAGTACCTACACCGTTGACTGCTGAAGCAGATTTGAAGAACGATTAATATTTGCGCTGGCGTTTTTTACGATTTCGCTGCTGTGCTATTTTGGTTCCTGTATGCTGGTATATGGCATTAATGCAAATGTAACAAATGATGCTAGTAGCATAGCTGATGCGCATGTATGTGTAAGCGTGGTCTTAGAGATATATAAAGGTTGATCATGCAATAAAACGAACTGCTTGGAGTGTATATGCAGTTTAACGTAAGACTTGGGAAGATTTGAAGCAAGAAGAAAAGATTTGGCAATAGCGCCGATCAATTAACTAACCATAGATTTGTTATTTGAGATGTATGCTTATGGATATATGAACGGTTTTTGATATATAATGCACCATAAATTAATTAATGAAAGTGTCAATTGCTGAGAGTTTACGAGAAGATTATTTACATGTGTGCATGTATATAGTGCGCATGTATATAGTTTATTTAGCATTTAATATGTACATTAACGAATAAATTTGAACGTCTACAAAAGCGAAATATATATGATACGGATGGATTAAACTATACTAGGGTCGGAAAGCAACGGCAAACGGTACTAAGGTTGGATGGATTTAAACTTAGCAAACGGAATGTATGCGGCCACAGATCGATTATTGGTAATAGCTAATAATGGGCTGGTCATGCTAAACTAATGCATACGTACAACATGTGCAATAAAACATGTGTATATAATGATTTAACTAATGATAGGATATGAGAGAGTTATTTGTAAACAAAATCGTAGCTAAGCAGTTGCTTCGTTACAATGCAAACAAATAAAATAAAAAGGAAACAGAGCATCAGAAGATATGATAAACCTTTCTTTTCTAACTTAAACTTTTTTCAAGTTTTATTGTTTGCAATTTGTACTGCGTATTATTTTCTAAGGAATGAAAGTAGTAAAGACCATTGATCATAAGTGAAAACTATATTCGTTAAATTGTTTTATTAGAGGATAAGAAATGGAAATTTTCAAATTATAGAACAATTAATACAAAAGTATGCTTTAAAATTTAAGCAGTCTATGGAGATTAACATAATAATTTCTTGGATTCAGTTTTTCAAGAAAATTTAGGTAACAAACAAAGTTAATGTCATTATAAGGAAGGGCATTAAGTACCAATGCCGCAATAGTGATCAGTGCTTGCTTACGGCGCTTTGTAAATACTTAATGCGGGCACGTGTAGTTAATTCCACTTTTGTATTCCACAAGAACACCGAACGCCAATTTTGACATATTTCATTAAAATTTTCATATAATTTTCAAATAGTATAAAATGATTGAACAGCTTCGGTAACGTGGAAAAGCGAAATCAATACAAAGAGTTATAGGATTTTCTCATCTTGTTCCTTGAAGAATCGAAAGCACTGTTCAGATATTATTCGTGTTGAATCTCAATATGAGTAAATCCGGCTTTCCTACCCTTAACCGTTGACTTGGTAGAAAAAATACAGAAAAATCTGTGCCGAATGGAAAATTATCAAAATCGAGCAATAATTTATCCATTTCATCGAGCAATATAAGTGACACGAGTCAACTGGAATACAATCGTATTATGGCATTGCAAATTGCAAATGAAAAGTATTTCAAATTGAACACAAACAACTTGCTTTGACACATAACAAATTATGTACGTTGTAAAAACACTTTAGAAAGCAACAGAGAATGATAGCCGGTTCGGCGTCCTATAAACGAAGTATAACCTGTTTTAACTGCTGCCCTTTGGTAATAAAACGAATGGAATACTGTGCGGCCTTTGAGATGTGTCGATGAAGTCTGTGGCCGGGATAAGGAGCAAAGTCGATCGAAATATTGGTTTTCCTAACTATTTGCCTTCTTCGTCTCCTTTTCGTTAATTTGCATGCATATTTTTATTCATACACTAATGCTATCACAAATGCTCTGTTGTTTATGAAATTACTGATGTGCTCTTGTCATTTAGGCAATTAGCAATCGAGTTATATAAATTACAAATGACTGTCAATTTGAGTGCTTACTCGATAGCTAGTCTCTTTCTCTACTAACGTTAGTTTGTATGGCGGGACATTGACGAGGTACCACAACTTGATAGGGACGCCATCTTTCATCCTGATGTCGCGACTCGTAATATCCGTTGTGCCGCTAATGGCTATGCTAATGGTAATGCTATTTCTTTGCTCAATAGTTAAGTGAGACGATTTTTTCACTGAGCGATATTGTACTATGTTCGAAATTGCAACATTCTTGTTGTCTTTACATATGTTCTAATATCCAGTGATTGTAATGACTGAACCTTGTTGTATTTTATTCTAGACTGTAGGATGTTTTTTATTGTTACTTGTGTTCTGATGTAACGGGCTTGTAATAATCGTGATGAATTCTGACATTTTTTTGTGCTGCGTGCAATAGTTGTAACATTAAGAGACCGATTCGACCGTTTTTGCTGTCAAGAATGCGACCAATATTGGTCCCCTGCAGACATCTACCGTGCATTGCTGCACGTGCTACACCATCTAACTGAATGATATATCCACTAAGCGGTTGACAGTTGCGTCGCAAAGGAAATGCAAACATAGCGTGATTTTATAAAATTAACACATTACACGCTAGCGTAAAATTTGCCGACACCCAGTCACTGCCATAACCCACATTGGAATGATTGCCAACTTCATTACGGAGGGCTAAAGATTCGAGACCGTTATCGTATAAACGTTACCGGGCGTCTCAATATGTGTCTACTAAAGATAATCAGCTGTTTCCAGCGCTTAGTAGATCTAACCCGTTAACAGTTAGCTCCGTAAGTGTTCAACGAAATACCTACACTTTCCCGGCGCTCATTAAGATAAACTAATTGCCATAAAGAGAAAAATTTCAGGCATATTTTAGATTCCCAGAGGCTGCTGAATCGCTAACCGCCCCCTCTTCCTACCCACGCGTCAAAGAAAGCATCGCAGATTTACAAACATTCAACAGACAACTGTTGAATTGTTTAACCCACTTATATTAGCGCCGCTAAAGTCGGCTGAAAATTATTTAACCGCGGAGAAATGTGTATGAGTAGCATATATGGGCATACATGAAATCACGTTCTATATTGACGATTACCAATTTGTGGTTATTATGGACCACCTCTCATTTAATAGTTGAATATGTGATTCATCTGAGCGAATAGCACGTTGAATGAAACTCAGGCAATATACTTTTTCTTCTCAGTACGGCAATGGGACACAAGGCCGAGTACCTTATACTTCGCTCCATCAACCGCAAGATACGATTAAAAGAACTGTTCCAGAGGAAGTTAGCAGCACCAGATGTCATAAACAAAAATCTGTTGATGTATTATAAATACGCAATTATTGGTGGAAGGAACGTAAACATATCTTCAGCCGTCCGAACGATGAGAAAGAGTGAAGAAACGTAACTAAGACGACGTTATAGCGGGACGTATGGGTATCCGAAAGGTGATTCATGTTTTCGCCGTCAACATTAGTCGCCAGGCGTGTTTCGCGTTGTCGGCCGGTACGTCCACTCAGAAGTTTAAATTAATTCAGCTAAAGCCAACTGGGATCATATACACAGACTGCCCAAATGAATCGAGGGAGATATGCGTCCGAACCAGTTACACTAATGCATCAAATAGGTACCAATGACGAATTGAACGGGAGTCTTAGTGTTCGCTTTCCGAGAACTGGTAACATGTGGGGAAAGCGGCCCTAAATACCTCATTAGTAGTAATTGGCCTAAATACGCTAGTAAAAGTAAAGATCATGACAGCGCAGTTCTCTGAAGAAGACTGGCCCCAAATATATACAGATAATCGATTAAAGAAGTGAATACCGATTGATTTGCCCGATATAACCCTTCTCGATCAAGCAAACCAGTAGTCGAACTTTCTACTGATAGACCTCCACTCCCCACTAGTACAGAGTGTTTAAAGTTTGCGCAGACGTATGTAATACGCCGAAGCGCTTATCGAGTGCTAAAATGATCTGAGCCTCTCTTTCCGTTTGTCTGTCTGATGTGTGCCCATGCAATTTTTCAAATATTTTGATAAAATTTGGCCGATAACCATGTTTTGACGCTATGATGAACGCTATTGTAAAAGTTTGGATCGGTCCACCTTTTTCAAATACTTCCAACTTAACGTCCTATTCTGAAAAATTGCAATTTTCAAAATTTCCCGACAAAAGTGGCTAAGTAATAGTATTTCGGCATTCGTAATTGGTATGAAAACTTTGGACCGGCTCGTACAACGAAAACTGAACTTCATATGACAAAAAGACGGATATAAGATGAAAAAAATTAATTGTACCAAATTTGAAGCATTTCGGCCTATTTTTTGCGTCGTACTCTGTGTATAGATTTTCACAAAAATTGAGCCTTTGTAGGCCAGAAAATTCTAAAATTTAATCCAAGGCAAAAAAATCGTAACAAGTATAAAGCTTTGTCCTGCGGATAATTTAGAGCAACCTTGTGGAGCCGTTGTAAGGGGAATGGACGCCTAGGAGTTAAGCATACGTGCGATAGTTAAGCTAGCTAGTTGATGAGATGTGGGAGGGGTCCTATACTTTGCTCACGGCCACGCTTAGGACATTTACAACCGGACGGACGAAAAACGAACTAACCGAACGGGGAATCTCGCCTCTGATCCTTGAGCCTGTGTTCTTTACCCACCTGTCCTATTGGTCTCTCTATGACCCGTCTGTAAGTTTCTAGGAGATCCCGATGTTTGCGTCCGAAGACCTCTTTAAACTCTAATTTTTTCTAAAAATATCGTTTAATATACCTCACGTATATAACACATTTTTAATCCAGTTTACTTGTTTAGAAATATTATATATATAGCAATTTGGCTATATATATATTTGGCTATATGGTATTAATAATCAAAGAAAATGGGTATACTCATATACAATCTCTTTAGAAGAAATGCTTATGTTTTTCTCAATAGAAAGGGTTAGATAAAAAATATATAACCGTTTAAGCAGTTCCAACAAATGTTTCCTTTTTTTTTTTTATTAACACTTACTAAGTGCGTATACCATCATTAAAATAAAGAAATTCCTCAAATGTATGTATTTATCGTTTCTTTGTTCTCAATTACCAACTTAATTTCATACAACTCATTTCCCAGATTTCCATTATGGCCTTAACAATGGTTAATTTCTAGCAATTTTTCAACACGCACATATTTTTATATAATCATTGAAATGGAGTTACACATATTTCTACTGAAAGGATTCAATTTTTATGAATTTCTTAGTTTCTGCTGCTTTAGTTCGTTACAAAAAAAATACACTCAAACTAAGTCGCTTTTCTATGCAAACCAATTACGGCACTTTACCCTCAACTTAGACTTCATGACATAGACAACAAAATTTTTCTTTTATTGTATGCGCCTTCACTACAAAGCCTGATAATTGTGAGAATTGTTTCAGACAATGTCGTGTAGGATGTTAAATCGACGGCTCAGCGCGACTATAATGTTTTCACTTGATTTTATGACAAAAACATTTAGTTGTGTTAGAAAGTCAATTTTGTTTACGCATATATTTTCTAAAAATTGATTTCCGTTACGGATCAAACAATATTCGGTTTAGCGATATTTGAACGAAACTCAAATGAAATGTCGATAGTAAAAAAAATTAATATATCGCTCACATACACGTAGACGGTAATTCCGCCACTTGAATTTTTAGTTTGCACAAAAAAAAAAACACATCGATTTTGAATGAACTCTGATTTAGCAGCACTGAACATTGCGCAGCTAAGAGAATACAACGAAAGAAAGGTTCTGGTGCGTCCCGAATTCCGAAGAAGTCGGTCACAGCGAGTGCGAAATAACTAAGCTTTCTAATTTCATCTCGTTATACTTTGGTATGAAAGATCAACTCACTGCTCATTTAGATAGCATTTCGAAGCAAATGGAACATCTTGTTCCCCAGCTTGTCCTAAGCCGAAGTTACCCAACTTGGAAATATCGAAATTTTCTGCCGCATATAAATATTGGCCAGATTTCTTCGCCATGAGTAACATGAGTTAAGCAACACTAAGAAACTGCGAAATCTTAGTAGCAGGTGAAAGGAAATGACTTTGAACACCATTTCATTATTGGAATCTACCGAAGCTAAGGCCGTTGACTTATTGAAAAAACGATTTGACAATACACTTCTTAACTTTCAGGTACACATTATAGAAATTTTTGGATACAAAGATGTTGAGCAGGGCAGTGCGGTGCTTGTGTCAATTTAGCGACAAGCTTAAGGCTCATATGCACGTGCTGCAATTTATATGCACAAAAGAGCCTATCGCAAGTGAAACAGGAAGAGTCTTCCATGGAATCCATCTTGGAGAACCGGTGCCGAATGCTAGAAAATATGCAAAGTTATCAGGCAGAGAAAGTTCCAAACCATTCGGTGAGCAAACAGGTTTCCCCACGAGATCGAAATACTCTTGTGGCGACCACGATGCCGTCGCACTCGTGTACATCTTGTGCCCCCCAAGAGGACTATATTGTAAATTCTCTCGCTTTAGAAATTTAAGCCCATCACAAGAAAGCCAAAAAATTGAGATTGTGGCACGATTGCTTAGAAGAAGGCACACAAAAAAATATTCAAATCTGATCATTGTCATCCATGTGCAACTAAGCATCATTCATTATTGCACTTCGACAATCGTCAAGACCGCTCAAATCGCCTAATCGTACAAAACAGTTTGCTACTTCTACAAACAGTCAATCTACACTTGTTTCGCCGCTGTCGGCTATCGCTCAAACTAAACACCAAAATTTTGGCCATCTTCAAATCTGTTGTTGTCTACAGCAGCAACGTTAGTAAAAAATCGTTATGGCTGATTCGTTCTTTGTTGTGCCATTGTAGATTCAGCGTCCCAACTGAATTTTATCAGCACTCGTTTATCAAATCAACTTCAACTGTGAACAGATATTAAATGTGAGTAAAATGAAGAGTTTTGTAACTTGTTCGTATATTCCCCCGAATGCGGAGTTGGATGTTTTCATGAAGCATTGGTTGTGCATTCATGAAGTTAATGAACCGTCTAAACCTACGGGCGTGGTTGTAGCACTGGCGGATTTCAATTCACCTCACGTATCGAATTTCAAGGCTGGTCCAGGGTGGATGGAGCCGGTGTCATATTCTGAAAGACGAATCAAGTTTAACTTTCGCCTTCTCTAATATAATTATATTACTCTTATTACATAAACAAAATGTTGAACTTAATATTCTCCGATGTACGAGAAGTATGGATTAACTGTTGTGAGCTCTTTGTTACACTCATCTCCTCCGTTTACTGTACGCCGTTATAGTCTCATATAGTGTCAAATCCTAAAGCTTCTCAACTGGACTATGCCTTCGACAAAACCAGTATTTCAGAAAGCAACATAGATGTGATGTTGAGTGCTTTTTATCATCGTTTTATGGCAAGCTTTTTTCAGCATTCTCGGTTGCGATTTGGTGTCAGCTTCCACGATGGTCGTGCCCACTTTGGTTTAAGAGAGATTAAAATTTCTCAAAGATAAAGAGAATGGACTGTACAAAGAATTAATGGCGAGTACTTCGTCTTTTAAGGTGTTACTTCCGACTGAAAGCATGGAATTTAGGATAAACGATAAAGGAATTCATTCCTCGGGATCGATCCCGTAATACGAATTCGCTAGTTCGCCCACTAACTTTCATTTACCAAAGTGTTATGGGCCTAAACTGAAAAATTCACTCCACTTTCTTAAATTCAGCGAGTACGGAGTTTTCCTGTTTGGCTTTCGTTGAATCGTGGTTAAAGCCTGATTTATATTCGGTAACAATTCTTTCCAGGTTTTCAGAAAAGATCGATTGGATCGCGCTGGTGGTGATGTTTTAATTGAAATAGCCGCTGGAGTCCCGTCCTATTCATTTGAATTTCCTATTCCTCCTGTCGTTGAATTTATTATCGTTGGGGTGAAAATTGGCAGTAAACGATTATATGTGAATTGCTCCTACTTTCCCTCAAATACGGATATCTCTATTTATAAGAAACATGCTGCCCTCGTTGCTTTGGGGGATATCAATTTGCCACAGGTCACTTGTTGTTTAAGTGACACTCCAACGTCTGATAAAGCTATTATGTTTTTGACTGAATTATTTGATCGTAATCTACCTCAATACAAACGTACTCCTAACTGTAATGGCGGACTGCTTGATCTTTGCTTTGTCAATTTCCCGGAGATAGCTGTAAATCCTTTCCAATTTTTTGTTTACCTGAGGATCCGATTTTTCTGGTGGGAAAATTGAAAACCTACTATCATCGTTCTGTAATATGTTAAATCTTGCCATTTCTGCATCCGCTCCCAACAAGCAACCTCGTCCTCGAAGCAATTTTCCGGCATGATTTAAGAAGACAATAAAATATTACAAAAATAGGAAAAAAAACTTTTCAACAAAGTTATGGAACGTGGTTTTGCTTACAATTATTTCGCCTGCCCTGCTGCAAGGCATAGATTTAATTACCTCAACCAACCTTAACTCCAGAAGAAAAACCTCCATATATCGCTCGCATGTATCTTTCAACAGCTCCGAGTCTTCTGTTCATATTAAAACCACAAATCTCTTTGCTGAATATATTCGATGAAATTTTTCAACTGCTGATTTCGATTTAATTGTTAACTATCCGTATCTGATAAGTAACTCGGTTTCGATTCCTAATTTGGTCATTGCAGAAAGAGACGTTTTACATGGTTTGAAGTCTCTAAAATATAGTTGTGCGCCTGGGGCTGATGGCATTCCATCATGTATACTTAAATCATGTTCTGTCGAGCTCTGCCGTGCTATTTCAAAGATTTTTAATCAGTCCTTGATATCGGGTGTTTTTGCTTTGTCTTGGAAGAATAGTTTCCGTATTCCGCTTCACAAATGTGGAAGCCAACATCACGTTGAGAACTACGGAGGAATTGCCATGTTGAGTGTGTTATCTACACTGTTTGACCGAATTATTACTCAGCAATTAACTTTTGCTATCATATCTTGCATTCTCTATTCCAGCATGGCTTTCGGAAAGGAAGTTCACCTGTTATGAATCTCTTAGAGTTTATTTGCCATTTTTTCAAGGCTTTTTCTAGTGGTTCTCGCATGGACGTCGAGTATACTGATTTTAGTACTTAGTTAACCATAATTTATTGACCTGCAAACTCCGTGCTTTTTTCTTGCCTTTGAATAAACTCTAATTTTTATAAATGATTATTCAGGATTTTGTTTAACTCCACCACCACGGATAGATTCTTGTGACGTCTGGCGTACCTCAAGGCAGCCACTTAGGCCTCTTTTATTTATTTTATACATCAACGATCTCCTCTCAATGCTTAAATCCAGGCACATCTTAATGTTCGCTGACTGTGTTAAACTGTTTTCTTCCTTCTGCTTGGAATAGTAATCGTGCCAGCCTCAATTTGATTAAAATAATTTGGTTACATGGTGCTCATTAAATTCAAAAAGCTTTCTTCGTCCAGGAGGAATTTATTCAATACGGAGTATTTCATCGATTCACAAAAGTTAGAAAAGGTAGATTCGTTCATCGATTTAGGGCTTCTTTTCGATCAAAGATTACATTTTGATTTGAACATTGAGCTCCCTTTAACTCAGGCAAGGCCGACGCTATCAAACTACGTTTTATCAAATGGTGGTCCAAAAAGTTTAATGGGCCTTAATGATCCAAAAGGGCTAGACCTGAGCTTAGTTAGACCAATATTTGAGTGTGTCTCTGTTGTGTGGTCTTCTGCCTATGGGCGTTACGTAGATTCCATAGAATACGTTCAAAAGCAATCCTTGCTGTTTGCCCTTAGAACACTGGGTTGGAACCCGCTTGTCTTCCTGCCTCCTTATGAAAACATATTGCTTGAAACGTAGATTTATTCCTGGTTTTCCCTTCTTATTTCAATTAATAAACGGTACTATCGATTCGCCCAAATTAGTTGTTGAGATAAACTTTAATGTCCCTAACCGTTGCCCTAGACACTTTACCTTCATTAAGCTTAGTCCATGTAAATGTAATTATGAGCAAGCAAGTTATAATTATAACAATGGATGTGAATGGATGTTGTACCGAAAAAGTTGTTTCATGAGTAACAATTTTAAAATATTATTATTATTATTATAATTTTAGACTAATGAAATAAATTCTTAGACTACAAAAAAAAGGCATTGAGCACTAGCAACACAAGCTATCGGCTCTAATTTATAAAAGTACATTAGATATTGAGCCTAATATCTATATTAATAAAGCAATATATTTTATTGATTTTCTGTTCTGTAGCTGATTGTAGAATCTCCATAGGGTGAGTCGCTCCAAATGCAATACGTCTAGCCAAAGAAAAGTTAATGTAGACGCAGAGAATGTGCTTTATAGTGGGAATTTATCCACAATTGCAGAGTGGGGAGGAAGACTTCTTCAAGATCCATTGGTGAGTTGCAATTGTATGGCCAAGGCGAGTTCTCGAAAATGTTTGGATCTTGATTTTCTCAACATTTGTTGGATATAAAGGTGGAATTAATTGAGGCTTAATATAAGAGTAGTGTTGATGATAGTATTGTAGATTTCCTTCTGTAATTTTCTCTTTAACTTTTCTTCCAATATATATTTGAAGATCCAGCTTTTCCATGACATCATCCCTAATTAGAGATGCAGAAGCAGCATACTTCGCCGCTCGATCAGTCTGCTCATTTCCCAATAAACCGATATGACTTGGTACCCATAACATTTTAATCTTTTCGCCGGGTGTTGTAATGATATTCCTTAACTTGTTGATGGTGCTCCGTCTCGAAGTGGAAGAACTGCGTATAGGTTTTAATGCAGACAAACTGTCAGTAGCAATGATGGTTTTGAGTTTGTCTTTACGGGGAAGGCTCGCAGCGTGAAGGACAGCTCTGGGTTCGGTTGTGAAAGCTGAAGCAATTTCATGAAGTATATGATTGAGAAGAACCTGTCCTGAAGGAGCTACCACGGCACAAGCAGGTAGCAGGAAGATTTTGAATCACCTGTGTGTAAAAAATTTCTACTGTTACTCTTCAGTACTTGGGTTTTTTCAACTATTAGATTCCTGAAGACGTAATTGGGAGTATCTTCTTTCTTGTGCATAGACAGCGAAATGTCAAAAGAGCAGTCTTTCAAAATCCATGAAAGCTTAACACTAAAATAGCACAAAATTTTTAAGGGAATGTGCTATTCCGTTGCGACGTACAAACAATAGTCAATTGCAGATGGTGACTTTGGAATTTTCTTGGCAAGAATAATCTTTCTCACGTCATCACCGAGAATAGATTTGTTTGAATTAAGAAGTTTTGGGACTATTTTAGCTTTTAATTCATAATGTCTATTTTCTAAAGTTGGGAGACAAGTTCCAATTATAATATTTTTTACGGGGGTTGTCCGAAAAGCATAACAACTTACTCTGAGGCCTTGATGATAAACCGGTTTAAGAATGTTAACATTAGATTTGCAGCTATTGCCATAAATTATCAAAGCGTAGTCAATCTTGCTTAAAACAAGTATTTTGGTAAGATAAGCAATAGTGTTAATGTGCGCATGGCTCTTCCCAGCAGCGTACTGTATGAAATTCACCCTTGTTGAAATAGAATTTTTTAACCGAACACAGTGTGTTTTCAAACGATAATTGTTGGAAAACGTGAGCCCGAGAATATGGAGGGACTGCACGTTTAGTACTGGTAAGGCATTAATATGCATCAGTAGATTTCCTGCATCGCGTATCTGCTATCGACAAATGTGCATTTTTTTTTGTTTTTTGTATAGAAATTGTAGTCCCTGAAGAGTTTGTCCATGTGGAGATCTTTCGACCAATAGATTCGAGGATGTTGATTGCCTTGGTGCTATCTTTTTCTTTTAAAATAATTGCTTTCAATATTTATAATAATTTATAAAATTTTTAATTTTTTATTTCATCAAATTATTTGTCGTTTGCATTAACAAAAATTTTTGAATATTGCTTTTGAAAACTGTTTTTTGACTCATTAAAAATTGTTGATTTTTACCCTGCTGTTCGCTACTTTCTCTGTCTGTCTTGAACCGTATCTTTTAAACTGTTCTTAGCATTTGGTCTCTTATTATGCAAAGGACGCATTCTAATGGCTGAACGTAAGAGCAGTTATCCCTTTCGAAGGTTTTTGATCAGCGCTTCGGTATAAAGTTGAAGTTTCAGCAGAGAAGTCCCGGTGTACTTAGGAATAAAAATAATATAACACATCAGCTTTTAGGCGAACTTCGGATTAATATTAGGGTTGCGTTTTTACCAGTTTGCATTTTTCGGTGAGATAAAATAATAAAAAAATGGCACATTAAATTGAAGTAATGACGTGGCACAACATTGACATGTTGAGGAACACGTCTTTGCTGTTTGATAGACAAGTTGTCTCTGGATAATAACTTTTGTGAGGAAATTCATTATTAACATTCTAATCACCAAATTTTATTAATCTGTGCAAATCTGTGGTTATCGTTTATAAAGGATTAACATATGGAACAACAAGATTTTTTAGTGTACACATAGACTTCTTTAAGAGACTTATCCGACATTTCTACGTCTTTTTTTATATAATTCCTCAGACCTTCAAAATACGATTCAACTTCGATGACCACATTCTCACTGAGACCATAAGTCTCTCCGACGAGCATTTCTTTACGATTCGATATCGACTCGATTGATGTCGCGTAAAAAAATACTTTTTACTTGCCACGCCCATTTTGAACACAGCTTGCTCATGGTATATGTTCATGCGAAGTAGTAAATGCACTGTCTTTTGATATTGTTAGATGCTAGCTATCTCACACGCATTTCACTTTTCATGTTGTCTGGAATGGTGAATTTGAGCCGAATTTGGGACCAGAGTGTTCAGCATCGTGGTTGTCGATACAACTTTGTTTGAAACTAGCAAACGATCCACAAATTTATTTTTTCGACAGATAAGAGTCGCCATAACATCTTCGAAGCCAATGCTAATTGTGAACGCCAGTGTATCTCATCAAAAGCAACGTCGTGAAATTCTGATAAACTTCGTTTAAAGGTTTATAATATTTAAGCATCACATTAACTCAATATGCTATGGGTCAATAGTGGTCACTTCTATATTTCTTGCTAAGAACTTGTTGATTGATGTGTTCGCGTATATAGAGTAGGAGTGGTTCTGTCGGCCGCCTTTGGACCTGCTCTTTCTCAAAAGAGTAGCGTATTCATAATAACCGAGTTCCCTTAAGTAAAGTCTCTTTCCATAATTCTCCGCTCGCACGGTAGCAATATGTAGAGAAAGAGAATTATGGAACGAGAACAAAGTCTCAAGTCCGTCTGCATAGAGTGAGAGTAGTTTCGGCAAGTGAGTTTTGGTTTAAGAAAACTGAGGGGGGATCTAAAAGGGCAGTAGAGCAGTGAACAACCAGTTTGAAAAAATCGGAAGGTTAATTAAGAGGAGTGCGAGATCAACGAACGTGCGAGCAATTATTATTTAAATAAAGAAAAAATATAATTTTACTTTTAAACGATAACTTATTTAATGTTACTATGCCAGAAACTGTATATAAGTTAATTAAAAAGTAATTTGAATAAATCATCAGCTAAACTGTAAAGAATTTTAAGACAAAGGAAAAAATAATAATTTAAAAGTAATCGAAACGGTAAACTTAATTTGAAGAAAGTACATGAGCACGCTGTTGTTGCGTTACATATGTAAACCTAATTGTGTTAAACATCGCAGACATGAATATATAATTGTAAAAGCGATTTCTTTATATTTACATACTTAAAATTTGTGTACCCGTTTTTTTGAATAATTGCCTTTATTATGGAACGATGAGCAAAGGTAATGAACGAAAAAAAAGAGGCAGACAACTAAATAAATATAAAAGAAGAATACGGAGTTGTTATGCATCTCGAAATTGGAAGAAAAATTTTGTAAGGAGTTCATTAAATACAAATTAAAACAATATTGAAAAGAATTCTTTCAAACCAATGAGGAACATGTGCCTGCACACGAGGGCCTGTGCTGTTCTTCATAATCTCAATTGGTGGTCGCCGTCTTCATGCGTTCCTACTATCAATCAATAAGCAATCATTTTCAATGTATCGCTGCCGTTTTTCTCATCATCACTGTCATCGCTGCAATCGCCTTATTGTAAATTGTGGATCCTCCTGGCGGAAGGAGTTGTAGGAAAATAGAGTGTTACATGGTAGAGTGTTATAATGTTACTTAAAAACTAAGCATCGTTCAGGTTCCATGAAGATAGAGTGTATAGGTGTGTGTGTGTGTGTGGGAGCATAGGAAAGTGACCATGAATACAGACTAACGGACGAAGGAACGATACTAACGGACAACGAGACTGGCGGACAGGGCATACCGTAGATTATTATTAACTTAAACATTTTGATATAATATATATATTTAAAAAAAATATATATATTTACATATAAATCTATATATAAATAAATTGTTTTTTTTTTCAGTTTATTTTCCGTGTTTATGTTTAACACCATTCTCTAGAATTAACTACATTTTACGGTAGTACATTTTATCTACGGCATTTTTAATTTAAATTTTTATTCGTTGTTATGTTTATTATTTCTATTTTATAAATATATTTACACATCGTTCGGATTTAAAAAAAAAAACAGCAGAATTTTAAATGCAATATAACCCGCGACACCCACTGTTGAAAAGTGTTGACTATTCACGTTTTTCAATTGAAAGTAAAACATTCAATACCTACAGATAAAATAGTTGAACGCGCATCCATCCAATCAGTTGTTCTACTGACACATACATTGCACGCATTAAATGTTTATATCATTCTATGCAATAGTTAAAAACCACTTACTAAGAATCCTTCAGTCAAATTTCTTTGACTGACAAATTGCTTACGTTCCTACATCATAATTTTTCGTTAAACATTTTAAATTCATAATAAACTATATAAGCTCTAGTTATAAGATTTTTATGTTAGTTGCATAAATAAAATTGTCAACCAAACACCTTGGCGTTTCTTTCAGTGCCCGGACTTCATTAGGAATACTCTTGGAGTCTTTTTAATGATTTTCGCAGGTCATCTTTGTACCTTCAAGCTGCCATCAGAACACCTGTCGGGATTGCTGGATTATACGATGGATTTTTAATCGTTTTTCCTCAACTGCGAATTTTGTTACTTTATTTTATTGTAGGACTAGCTCTGGTAAAACCTGGGAAATCATTGTTTGCGTTTACCATTATTCAAAATAATTATTTGTTTTTCTCATCTACTCAGTAGTTTTATATAATTTAGTCTACATTCAAACAAACGTAGTTTGCTTCTTATATCTACTATGTGAGCTATTACCGTGAAAACCATTACGAAAATCCTAAATATGGCAAAAACACTGAATAACAAATTTCGGATTCCTCAAAGAGAAAAGTCGCCTGAAGGACATCTAATGAGCCCGTGACGGTTTTGCTAATCTTTTACTTGCTGAGTTCTCCAGCGAATGTTTGGTAATCTTCTTGTTAATTTTCAACTGCATAACATGCCCATATTTTACGTCACCGGTAAATAAAACATCGAAAATCTTTGCTAGCTTTTATTGCTTTTCCAACAATTTGGGAAATTTTGCTGGCAAGAGCAATTGGCAATTTTGAAGCAGATCCATTTTATCAACAATGAGCGTTATACTAGATTAAAAAAAATTAAAAAAAACTACGTACTTACAATAAAACCCAAAATATGATCATAAACGAGACTAACAAATTTATTTTTATTAAGTCATTTATTTCGTTACTTTTTGTTTACGACCATAAATTAAATGGATATATGTGCGCATGTGCACAGAACGATATATTTTCTTTTTACATCCAAAGATTTTACATCCATTCTCTTAAACTTTTATCGCCGCAAAGTTTTTAAAGAAATATTTAAACTAAAAACAGAATTCGTATTTATTTATAAGCATAAAAATGAAACTTTTGTATATAAAATAATAAAAGTATTACATATTTATTGTAATGACTAAAATGTGCATAATATGTGATTTCTTTTTTTTTTTTTATTAAGTATATTTTACATTTTTTTTGCTTGCAGAATCAAAAAGAGTTTTAGGAAATGTGTTTGCTATAAAAGCTACTTTACGAAATCAAAAAAAAAAAAATCGATCTTCAAAAGCATTCACTACCTTTTAATGTTAAATTTCTCTTCTTAATAACCTTTTGAAGAAAGCTATTTTCAGTCTTGAACATAAAGCTTGTAATATGAAATCGCTAGAAAAGATGACATAGTTGGGGGAATTATTATATGAAAATTACATCTCCAATCATTTGCTTGCTTATTAAATATTTAAGACAAAAATACAATTTTAGGCCACAGTTTCATGGCACTATACAAAGTTTTCTTTAAATCCACCATCTACAAAGCCGGAGGCATACTATTATTCATCAAGTAATCCCTTCAATATCCGTATATGTTGGATCCGCGTGATTCTGGGACAATTTTGCCATATTCATTCACCCATCTGCAACACTTTAAACGATCTATCCACCGTTGGAGTGTTGTCTTTTTTCTCTGTCTGTTTAACATATCGTTTGACAATGTTTTCTTTCTTCTTGCTTTCATTCGTTCTTTCTTCGTTATCTTCTTTGCAAGTCTTGTGTTTTTCCGTTCGTCGGTCTTTTTGTTTCGAAGCCGCCAATCGCGGAATGACATTTAGATGTCATTTTTAACAAAAATATTTACGTTTTTTGTAGACAATGTGAACCCTTAAGCGATACTTGTCGCTGTCTTTCTTTCCTATTTACACAATTTGTTTACTAACTGTAGTGGTGTTGTGTTAATTATACATCTTTTAATGGGAAAATCATGTAAAAATATTGTAGTCGGGCAAGGCCGTAAAATACAAAAAATGATGCCATATTTTATGTAAAAGAAAACTTTCCTTGAGAAACGGAATCGTGCAGACCACATCGACTGACGTCTAAGCAAATTACATATTTTTGTTAGGAACGTTATAATTTTTCAACCATTTTCGTTTATTTTAATTTTTTTGGCATTTAAAACTTTACCATGTCAGTCTTTTTGTCAGGTGGGGTCCAAAAAATAGCCATGCAAATTTAGTGTAGCTGTTCAAAATTTAGCTATAGCTAACTTTTTTGTCGCATTAACGTTACGGATCAATTTTTATCATGAAATATTAAAAATGAAACCCTTTGTGCTATAGTTTCATGCGAACTCTTGTAACGGAAAGTATTGAAAAATTGGCCTATTCGATCGAAATTTTTCACATCGGTTTTAGTATGTCGAAATACTATTACTCAGAATCAAAAATTGTAATTGTTTTCATGTAAGGGGTTTTTCAACGTGAATCGCTAATTATTATCCTTTTACAAATTTCAAGAGAATACTGCAGGAAACTGGAGTTTATTTTGATGGGCTTAACAAAAATGAAACATAAGAGAAGACTTGGTCTGATTGTGTTTTGGATCACACTATGTCGTGGAATAAGGCAGCAAACATCTTCCTGCACGTCGTAAATGATAGAAGTCTATAAGAGGACTGCGGCACCCAAACAAATTAGAATACAGTAAATTAAGCGAAAAATTGTTAAGTCGCTAGGTCCGCAACAAGTGAATTATGGTAAGTACATAGCGAAATTTTTGCTTGATTAAAATGTTTTTATTTGTTTATAACGAGTATTTATCTTAGATGGTGGATATCCGTTATTCGCCTCAAGGCGAATATTTCTTGCTTGACAATTACTTTACATACACACAATTGAAGAAAAATCACAATTATTTGTTAGTTTTTCAATTAATCATTACTAATTACAATTAAATAATAACAACACATTTATGCGTATGAACTTACACATGCAAAAATGTAACAATTAATAAATTGCTTTTCTTCTTTATTTTTAATAATTACGAACATAATAACAATACGGTTAACTGCGGTTACCAACATCCATCCGAGTAAACAACGGTTGACAGCAAAGCTCTTCAAAAAAGTAGTCACTGCAAATATCTTTAAAAAGATAGTTAACGATAAGATCCAATTACCAGAATTCTTATATAAAATTTTGGACATACCTTTATTTAAAGCTACTTAAACGTTTTCATCTATAGTTAACTTATTATTCCATGAGCATAAAAATCACACTACTTGAACCGTTGTGAAAGCACTAAATGTAACTTTTTTCGGGAACTCTGGTCCCGGTGAACCTCGAGTTTTTATAACTGGCTTTAACGGTGTACGAGGCTTGAGCGATAGTAAGCCGGCTGATGCCGCTAATTCACGTAGACGCTGTGAAAAGCCACTGGTTGGAGGATTCCCGGCAATATCGCCGCCGTTAACAGTCGCCGTTGTCGGCGATAATAGGATAGCGTTGCAATCAATAACGTCGGAATAGCCGGATAAATTTGTTACTGCTGCTGGATGTAAACGATAAATCTGCCCGGCAGTTGAAGGATACAAGGGACTAGTTGTGTTGTGGCTATTCGATGAAGGTGTCGTTGTAGGACTTATGTAACTGCAATTATAAAAAAGACAACGTAATTTGTTATCACTTGTTTGTGAACACAGTTGTTAAGTTGAAAATATTCTTCTATACTTAAAAATATCTTTCGATTCGTTTTCAGATCGAACACAAAGGTATTCCAAATATGAACTTATTAAAAGTTTATACAAATATTTGCTCTTGCTCGTTGTAATATACTAATAAGACAGCCAAGTTTATGTGGCTGCAGCTAATCGGTTGAAGATATGTACATTTTTTTATTGCGTTTGTAGCAAACACCGAAATCTCTGATTAAGATGGATTGTCTTTCTCGTAAGCCCGTTCTTCTACAGTTCGCTTTCTTGAAAAAATAAAAATTTGCTTAGTAGCCCGGAATTGGACGCTTACGCGTCTACTAAATACCTTATATACTTAATTATAAGGTGGTCAAAAAAAGAAAAGTGTTTTGAAAGAACATGAAAAACTATCTTATGCAAAATAGTGCGCATCGTTATTTATACATTTCTTCCATCTTTCTTGGCAATTTGTGGATAACCTCTCAAAATAGTCGTTCATCTTTCGACTCAAACTTGAAGTTCAGAAAATGCGTGCAACATCAATGCAAACAAATGGTGAATTGAATGTGGGGCGACCCGTGCTATTCATGGATTTTCAACTGGTGCTTTATTGCGACGTGTGCCCGCATATTGCCGAAAAGCAAGCTCACCTTGTCGTGTGTATGGAGGGGTGATAAACTATGCTCATAGGGGGAGCATAGATGTGCCGAAACTCTCGCCTCCTCGTGGTGAACCCTGGAAAACGGTCTTGACCGGCGAAGAAGAGTTTAAGGCTTGGACTACTTATAGCTCGGCGACGAGTGTTCTGAAAGATGGTGAAGGGGTTCACTGGAAGATGAATTCCTTTCTCATAAAGCTAATTGCTAGAAAGGAAATACTAACCAAACCAGCTGTTACGTAAAATACGTTGAGATAGTAATTAGTGAGAGCATAGTTACGCCCGCCATGTCAGATGTAACGCCCAAAGCTTAAATATCTTGAAAAAGGGTAGTCCGGTTTTGGCTAGCCGGAATTGTGTGGTTGATCCAAAGGCAAGTGCGATTATATTCTACTATATTGCACAAAGTAAGGCTAAAGGCTTTGCAGACTAATTTTAAGGTCCACGGGGGTCAGGAGCCCGCTCACAATTAAATTTGAACAGACGCACCATTAAAGTACGCTGGAAGGTGCATTATGTAATATGGAAGGCGGACTTGGATACGAGGTCGATCAGATTACAAATGAAAGGATGTTAAAGGGATTTGATGGAAGGCTTTTCAACCCTCTTTGCCTAAATTTGAATAAATGCACCATTAAAGTACGCTGGAAAGTGCATAGCTAACATTGATTTACTGCAACTCGTTTGTGGAAACCTAGGTGGAAGCACACGGGGTCGACAAATTATAAATGAAATGATGTAAAAGGGATTTGACGGAGGCTTTTTAACCCTTTTGCCTAAAAATTTGAATAAATGCACCATTAAAGTACGCTGGAAAGTGCATAGATACAACATTGATGTACTGCAACTCGTTTGTGGAAACCTAGGTGGAAGCATAACAAACCCCTTTTGAACGCAGCAGTTAATCAATGTGTGAGTCCTGACTGCTTGGGTATGGCCCTTCGGGGAGTATTCGTGGTGGCTGTGGTTTTCACATTCCCTAGCGGAATAACCGAGATTTGGGTGGGCCTCACCACTTACCAGAGTGGGTTTATTGTGCCATATGCAGTAAACAATCTGGACTCCATTGTAGTTTGGACCCTCTAGCTTATAGAGATTGTCCAACTCCCGGGGGGGCGTGGGTTACGCTAAATTAACCCGTGTGTCATTGGCACCGTAGGGTTAAGCCACATAGGCAGGAACCTACGTTAAACCTTTGTCACTCACTGTCGTGTGTACGGAAGCGTTCCGGTTTTTGATCAACAAATAGTCGATAGCGCTCAGTATAAACAATTTTACTTTATGATTCAGAGAAGACATTCTTTCGTACCCTTGTAGCGGCGTTTAACTTTTTAGTTTTAGGTTCCTGGCCTACCATGTCATTTTTTTAATAAGAAAAGCAATATATACTGCGATTGAAGACGAATTCGTCTACTTTTAGCAGCAAAAGTTTTTGGCCTTTAAGTTCGTTTCATGGACGGTTTTGGACTTTGACAGCAGCACACCCGAGTGCGATATATATCATTACTTCTTAGAAAAGCTTATTTGTGAACTAAAATTCGAAAATGGCGGTCCGACCGAAACGCTGCAGCGGCTCAAATCTCGGAAAGTTCGACAAAAATTCGAAGTTTGAAAGCTTTTATTGCTTGCAACCATTATTTGCGTTGTATTGTTAAAATACGATTTTAGATTAAAAAATCATCAACATAGTCGATGTAATTTTTCGTCATCAACGAATTAGCAAAGTATGAACAAATCTTATGAAGGTTCGAGTGTTCGGTTAAAATACGGTAAAAGGCCATTAAATGGTGTTTTAGAGATACTCAATGCCATTCGCGTTAATTCAGCTGACCTTTCATGAATCCGCACAAAGGTTTCATGGCGGGTTCGATTATCACGAATTTCATTCATCATCATCATCATAATTTCCATCTTCAACGCTCTCCTTGAATCGCGTAAATCGTGGGCGCACTTTGCTGTGGAATAACTGTTTACGATTATCAACTTGCGAGATAATTGAGGCTTTTTGAGAAAAGTTTCGCGAAGGTGAAAGCGTTGGCCCGTCCTTTTATGCTAATTTTTCCATTGATGCCACAAGCCCCGTGTCGCTTAGAGCGCAATAACTCAGCTTCGACATCTTCAATTTCCACGTATTGTCGATTTCAGTGTAAACAGCGCCATTAGAATCTACTATTTTTCTCTTCTGTCCACTTTAAAACTCTATCTTAAAGCGTTTCGTATTAAAAGTCGCCACGATTGGATTCGTGCATTATTAAATCAATTTGACTGGAAAGAAATTAACTGAAGTCGCTAATGGTAAAGTTAATAAAAAATTTTATATTATTAGGTTTTAAGTTTGTGGTAATAGGGAGTTACGAGAAAGCATTAATCGGGGTATGTGTTTGTTAATTGTATTTAAATTCTTGTTCTTTAGATGTGCTGTAAGCACATCTGTTGTCAAAATTAAAACTAAGAAGACAATAATTAAGTTCTTTTCAATGATTAGCGTTTTACTACTGTAACGTGTTTAAGTTTTGTCTTGTCGAGCTATTAAGAATCTCATAAAGACACATCTGTTTATCGTTGAAATTGTTACAACTTGCAAAAGGCGATTTATTGAGACAACTGTGTAGCTCCACATGTTAATTTCAAACTTTAAAAACATATAGTTAAAGTTATTTACAATCTACACCACTTGTGGCAGAGAATGCGTTAAGTTTGTGCAGATGTATGTAACTCATAGGTGGGGTTGAGATATACCATCACCTTTTATAACACCGATCGACTTAGAATCATTTTCTATATCATTTTTTGAGTCAGTTTAGGCATGACTGTCCGTCCGTTTGTCTGCCTACCCGTCAAAGTGATGTCTGTTCATGTAGTTTTGTGCTCCACCTACAATTCACAATTTCGAGATATTTTGACGAAATTTTGTATACTGATGTGCTTTGGCCCAGTGACAAAACGCATTGACAACAACTTGGAGCGGACTATTTTTACAATCATTGCCTACATAACGACAGTCCTCAGATGGAAAAAAGTACAATTTTTAAAATTTCTTGACAAAAGTAGCCAAGTAATAGTACTTTGGAATACTAACTTGTTGTGGAAAATCTAAAGCTGATGTTTTCAGTCCACTCATGTACGAAAAGTAAGCTTTTATATGGGAAATCGGTCTAATTTTTAATACTACATAGTACAAACTGTTTCATAATAACAGTTTGACATAAAAGTTCACCATGTCTGATTGGGGTTATAAGTATTAATTTTTTGTACTCATCCCGCATAGGGGTTCTCCAATGAATAGTAAGACTTTGTACAGCAAAATGGTATATTTTTTAATGTTTTGTGATGAAAATCGATACATAACAGTAATTCAACATAGAAATTGTCTATACCAAATTTGGGCCTCGTAGATCTATTTCTCGGATTCCACCCCGGATAAGCGTATCCACGAAAAGTAAGCCTCTATATGAGTTTATAGGACAACATCTTATTTTTGGTACTTTATGGCTAAAACAGGTTAATAAGGTTTTTGATAAGGTAGCTTTGCTAAATTGGGATCACGTGAAAATGCGAACTCATTTTGAGCCCTCTTCTGTATAAGTAAGTCTGTAAGTACTTAAAGACAAAATGTAACTTTTGCATTTTACCACGAAAATAAATGGAAAACTTTATAAAGTGAAGTGGTACAGCCGGCCTTGTCCGACTAAAATAGTTTTACTAGTTTTTTTCTTTCACTGTTCACCACCTTTGTTCAAATGCTACAATTTTTAAGAAAAAATTATGTTTATCTCTTTTAACATTTTGTAAATAAAAATCAATGACGGAGTTAACTCCCTAAGCTAGAAAGCTAGACATATACCATATTGGAACCTAACTTTCTGGTGTCCGATAGCACATGGAGTGAGTATAGCGTCAATCAATGCCATAAACACTTTTTACGATAGATCTCCTTGTCTCCTCTTTGTCAACGCCATCGCGTGCAATGTTACACTTGGAAATTTGCATGTTTGTCCAAAAGTGATATGCAATTTTTTTCATTTGCTTAGCAATTTTTATTTAAATGTGACCTCCTGGTCAACGCAGTTAAGACGGTGTGCTGAGCTGTGTATAATATTTGTATCTATATCTAGGTTTTATAAATGGAATGACAAAATTGATGCACCATCATGTTCCGCTAAAGAATATAAAGAAGGAACAATAGTAATTGGCGGAAAAACCCCTTAAAATTCTGCTGCTTAAATCTTTGAGCTCAATGAAAAATTTCTCTTGTCAAATTTAAGAAGCATTAGTACCCACCTGCAGGTTGCCACAAAAAATCATTAGAAGTAAATGACGGAATTTGTGGAAAGCATAATGTTTCCTAGCAATTCTGAGTAAGCATGAAAAATATCAGGAAAAATATTGAAACTTTTTAGTTATTATTTCTTTATATAATTACGTTTGCGGTAGTTAAGATATTATTATTATTATTATTATTATTATAAATGTAGCCAGAGAATAAATTCTAAGACTAATGTCTTAAAGCACTAGCATCCAAGGCCTTCGGCTTTTATTTTTATTAATATTATTATTATTATTATTACCGTTATTATTATTATTATAAAAACTCTACCGCACTTGAGATTTGAACCCACGACCATTGAATTGCTAGTAGAGACTCTTGCCTACTCGGCCACTCAGGCGGATTTAAGATATTATTTCCATAAATTTCTTAGAAACTAAGCAACATATATATACATATATATAATGTTTTTAATGGATCGAGCTCCTCCAACAGATGCAATTCCGACGCCGTATGCATAGTTTTAGAATCGAAATTGATATTTTTTGAATAATCCGCCCAGGGCGGATTTCTTCGTCACATTTGATGACGACAATCCAATTGATCACTCTATCATAGTTAACCGAAAAGTTTTTTGTTTCATCTTCTGATTTATTCGCAGCCGAATCTAAAACTAAATTCTTACTTGCTTTCTACTGCACTTATTGTTATACAACTCATGTCTTTGTCTTCTCAGTAAAAGTAAAATCTTTGAAAGTTTATACTCTTGGTGCTGTGAGTGAATAGTTTAACGTAGAATTAAGATAAAAAAAAAAATGCAAAAATTATATAGACTGCAAATAAATTGCCTTATGATACAATTGAAAAAGTTTTTTAATTATATTATTTTCATATTTAAAGATTTTTTTTATATTACTGATATGGAGGGAAATACTTTCTCCAGGTAAAAGAAAAATTGCAACGGTTGGCTAAATATATCTAAAGCTGAGAGCTAAGACTATTCGTTTTCTCGTTTATATACAATATAAAAATTTTGTTTAATTCACTTCTGTTGTTTTGTAAAAACACCACATCAAAAATTGTGTTAAAGTTAAGAACTTCTGTGTATCCAATACCCGTTGATTTTTAATTTTTTTTTGGTTTTGTTTTTACTTTTTTTGTGTCGTTTCATTAAAATCCCCCTAAGTTGTTATAAGACGCATCAAACGTAGATAAGCGTCCTGGCGATAGCGTACGAACGCAAAACTGAAATGCTCAGCAAATGACAAAAGTTACAATGGAAAAAGTTGAAAGATTCACGATTTGACATAACAAAATGGGTAGAGTGACATTTTTAATCGCCTTAAACGGTTTATGTACACTTTCTAGTATAATGTTACATTTATTTGCCGACTATTTGTAACATTTTGCATTGCATGCCAATAAATTTTAATTTTATTAGTAAATAAATGAACATTTTTATTTTAACTAGAAGCTCGATTCATCCATATGCATAAAACAATTTACCAGCGTTTTGTTTTGTGTTTTCAGTTTATTACACTTTCACACATACAATTAGAATCAAAGAAAGTTTATGGTGCATTTAATTTCAACTTTTTTATTAAAAATAGTGTGAGCGTGACTTATTAAAAAAAGAAAAGAAAAAATCTATAGGGAGAATATATATATATAGGGAGAATATATATAATCCGTACCACACCAACATTAGAAAAAAAGAGAGGGTGAGAAATGTAATTCTTAAACAGCATTTTGTTCGGATTTTAAATTTGGGGTTAGAATTTAACTCTTTGCTCTTTGGTTGATATCTTTCTTTGTAATCTGCTGCGAGAGACCGCTTTACAGACTCTATTGTACTATTTAAACCAGCTATCAAAAATTTTCGAATAAAATGAAGAGAGAACCATATTTTCTTATAAATATTAGAGTAACGTTTCAAACATGTTCAAACATGCATTAAAGCATCATAGCATTTTACTTATTATTAATGCGTTACTAATAAAATAAGAAAAAATAAACAGATAAAGAAATAATAAAAATAACAAAATACATATGTAAATAAAAAGGCATGTACACATCTAGCACCGACGTACGTCCAAAACTGGTGTAAATCCGGCGAATCGCATATATTAAGAAGAGTTGATTTGATAGAATTGAGTCTTAGAATCTAGTATTGAGATAGAGTTAGATATTTGCGAAGGACTCTGAAAGGACAGGAAAGCTCGTAATTATATGTACATTGACCAAGCTTTATGCAGATAAAGTTCCTAGAGAAACGTTTCGGGAGATTAAAGTTTATCCGACTAAGTAATGTCGGCGAATAATAAATGGTACCATTCATTAACTTAATTAGAAACAAAACACCAACGATAAATTTAAGATTCTTAGGTAACAGTAAGACTAACAAAAGCAACCTGTGCTCATAATGAAGCAAAGAGACAAGTGGTTCCAAAACCAAATTCCTGACGGCAAAGAGCAGGAATTGCTTTTAAACGAATTCCATTGAATCTACATAACATCTGTAGGAAGGAAACCACACAACAGATGCTTGCGTACTGGTCTCACTGTAGTGATGTAGCTTTATTTACCGAGGGCTCTATGGGGAAATTAAAAGAAACCTGTGGTCGAATAAAACTATGCGCGTAACTTTATCTTAATGATCGTAAACCTGAAATGATCAAATTCGGAATGGAAATCGAGCTTATGATTTGGTGTGGACAATTATCAGTTAAATTGGAATCAGTGACAGAAATATTTTGTTGGAAGTATTCAGCAAAGAGATTCGAGGTTTTAATACCAGAGATTGAAGAGGGATATATGGATATGTCTTTTTTTGGAGTTTACAAGTTTGTGGAAATATTTAAGATTGAAAAAAAGCGCGGACTTTTTCGTTTGAAAGATTATGGGATAACTTTGGTGATAGAGGTAGTGCAGAATATTACACGAAATAATAGTACGTAAAGTCCCTTTTCATATGACTTAATCTCAACAGATGAAAGATGAGATCTAAGCAGCACAATATTTGCTTTATTAGAATCGTGCTGTATACTTGAGCAAATGGAATTTAACATGCTACAGTTATTTAGCGCACCATCCTGCTTGTAATGAAAGGCTGAATAGATTTCTGAACGATAAGGATAAATGAAAAGGTGAACAGCATCTAATAACTACATCCGGGAAATTGACAAAGCAAAGGTCTAGCAGTCTAACTTTACAATTAGGGGTATGATGTATTGGATTAGGTTTCAGTCAAGTAGTTCGTTGAAAAACATACTAACTCTATCTTGAAGAGGGGACCAAACGGCGCGAATTATAACTGTAACATGAAGCGACTTGTGGTAAATTAAATTAACCCAAAATTATAATCATATTAGCAAGTTTTGACGTTCCAGTCACGTCACAAATGAGGACAGCATATTTCTTATAAAGTCCGCATTTGAAAAAGAGCACAAGCTCTATAAATGCTTACTACCAACACACAAGTAACAGAAAATTCATTGGAAATTCAAATGAGTACGACGAAAAGGCAACTGATATGCGAATTAAAACCACCGATAAGATCTAACGTAGAAAAGTGTTGGAAAAGTAGGCTAAATTTTGGAGTTTAGGCCTCTAACATTTTGGTGAATGATAGCTACTGCGGCTAAGGAAACGCTCAGTTGTTTGCGTTTAAAGAAACTACAGAATTAGTATGTCGAGGTCTATCGCGCGGAGTAGGTTTCTTTATTAAGGATTCTAGTGACCATAAAGATCTGTTTAACAAAATATCTGCGTCTTTCGCCGGAACTAAATTCGTAAAGGAATGGATGGCTCTAATTGAAAATGAAGATAATTTAAAAATGCTAGCATGATTAAGATTAACTGATGTGGCTTTTGCAGTAGGGGAACCTTTATATCACCGCATGAGGCGCCTGGTGCCCGTCTTGGCACCAATAATGGTTTCCATAGCTGTACTGCGGTCAAAGAAACAACATTTGCATTAGAAACAAATTACAAATTGAGTATAAAGACTGTTCAGAAGGGGAAAAAGTAGAGGAACATGGGCGGCTGGAGGTGAAGAACCGCATCGTTTTATTTTTTTCAAATTTTTAAGACAATGTCTTGAGTTCTTCATTAATTCGCAACGAAAATTTTTTTATCTCCATGAAAAGCTTATTAAAATCAATTTGTCGATCCTTACAGTCGCGACTTAATCATCGTAATGTTTTCGTTGGATCTAAGATTGCATCTGCAGCTCGGCCAGTAATACTTGCACATTTCGCGTGGAGGTATCGTTCACAAAATTAACAAATCACGAGAGCACCAAGCGATGAACGCAAAAAACAAAATGATATCGACATTCAAAAAAAATTCGGTGGATATAAATTATAAATATAATTCGATTTTCGAATTATTTAGGCTTTATAATCATTTAAAACAATAACATAGAAAATAATTGCATTGTATTTCACTTCATAATAATATCTCTTCATAAATGATCTTGCGGGTTTAGTTGGTAACGACTGCGCCTTTTTTGCGTATGCAGATAACAGAGACAGAGGAGATAATGTAAATAGTTTGCATTCGTTCGAAAACAATGTTAACGGTTTTTTAGCAAATGTTATCTCCTGGATGATAGATGGACGCCGTGCGTTAACTCCTGTAAGACTAAAGCCTTCTCCCCGTGTTGGGGGGAATCAATTTCAATTAAAAAATATCTGGGCATTCCATTGATCTTGTAGATATCTTGGAGTAACCCTTAATGGCAAACTCAACTTTGGCCCCCAAATTGGCAATATCCTTGCTGAGGGTTGTCTTATGCTCCGCAAACTGTACAATCTAAATCTATATATGCTTCTAAAGGTTAAACACAACATTGTGCTTTCCCTCTTCCTAACGCATGTTAATTATTGTATTGAAATATTTTCTAGGCGCCTAGGAGGTATAACTTAGATAGGTTTCAAAGTGTTTTAGCTTCAGACGTAGAGACCATATCGCCTCCTTCGTTCACGCTTTCTTAAAACTCCCCTTTCCCGATTGTCTAAAGTTCAGCTTGCTTATGTACCTCCGTAAAATCATTCAATCTGAATCTCCAAGCCTTTTAATTGAACGACTGCAATAGTTTGGATACAATAGAAACCCTTTCATATAAATACAACGTTTGTCTAACTCACTCGCGGAACAATCTTTTACTTCGTCTTGCTGGACTATTCCATAGACCTGCCAATCTTTCTAAAATATCAACAATAAGCCGTTTTTGGTATGAACCGATTTCTTTTTCACGAAAATCATTATATGCGGTCGTGTCCAACAAAATTTTTACATGTAGGACATTTAAGTTTAATATAAAATTACTCTTGCGAACAAATTTTCATTATAAAATATGAAAAATTGCAATGGGGATTGGGGTTTAAGAAATAGGTCTCCATGCTCCAAATTCAGTAAGGTTGACTTTTGTGTCAAATTATTATCATGGACAAATTTTCGCCAAGAAATATTGAAAATGCACCTCCTTACCATATGAAGATTCAGTTTCGGAACAGTTATACGAGAAGGGTGTAAATAAATTGGCCCATCCAATTGGAAACTTTTAATTAATTTGGAATGCCGAAAATATTATTACGTCCCTATTACTAAGCGATTTTTGTCGAGGAGTTTTGAAAACTGCATTGTTGTTCATATAACCACTTTCCAAAATGAGGTCTTATGCGGGGAGTGTTCGAAAACGTGGTCTGATCGAATCCAATCCAATATCAGGAAGGATCGTCCTTGGCCAAATTACGTCAATGTATCAAAATTCACCATAATACTCATAAACTGCTATTTGTAAGTTGAACACAAGAACACACGAATAGATAAACTTAGACTGATTCACTAAATGATTCTAAATTGGTACAATAAAAGGTAAGACCATATTACGTCCTTCTATGTGTTAATGTTACTAAGTTAATATGTCGTACACCACAAGTTAAGTAGGGTATAAAAAATTTAAAAAAAAAACAAGACGAAGCATGCACTTAGCTGACGAGAAAATCTATACAACCTGCTCAAATCTGCCCTTCAGATGTGCTTATTTTGCGCATCTATAGATGGGCGAGGCAAGCGGTGATATTGTCTTTGTATTGACCTTCTGACGCTCACTGATATGGGGAATGAAAACATTTCGTTTCGTCATAAATCGTTCATGCAATGTTATCGAGGTATCCATAGTTAGTGGTCGACAATACCTCATAGAAACCGGTAACATATAATTCGCTTTCCCTAGAGGATGATTTGTTCATGAATAAATTCGTTTATAAGGTCTTGCATGTGTAAAGTGTAGTCAGTCAAACTTTACTTCAATGTCTTTAAATTAATATATTCTTTTATTCAGGCAATTTTTATTCACTTGATTAGAAAAAGTGTAGCAGTAAAGCAGATATAAAAATGTTCTTACATCATTTACTGATATAATGAACTCCGAATGAGAAAGACATATATAAATTGCTACAAAAGATAAAATAAACATTAGACGTATGTGCATTTGTGCAAATACATAGTCGTTTAAAAGACAGACAGCTAGAAAGAAAGTTGTAATTGCGATAGAACTAAGAAAAAAAGAGACGGAGAAGGGTTTTCGTAATATAAGCGAATGTTTGTAGGCACTTAAACGTGAATGTATTTACTGTATCGTACAATATTTCCATAATCAAAGATTTCATTTATTTATATGTCTATCTTTAATATGAGAGAGAGAGAGAGGAAAAAAAGAACAAAAAGAAAAAATCTTTAGTTAAATACGTGTATGTTCTTTGCGGTCCTTTTCCACTTGAAGTTTATTTTTGGTGACTTTTTGTTTTTACTTTTGTGCTTGTGTTTTATTCTCTGTGATTACCGTTATTATTAAAGCATATAATTGAACACACCCAGTTTAGTAAAATCATCATAATCAGCAGCCAGCCAAACAGCCAGCTAGCCGAGCACATAAGCTTAGATCTTATTGAGATCTGGCTTAATTCGCTTGACCGTGTAAGTAGTCAAGATTCCTTGGCGTTACATGAACCAATTTCCATTGTCTAGAACTGAAAGCACACATGCTTACATAGCCATATCGTTGTATGTTTTTTGTTTCTCTATACAAAGACACAGTAGTAAGATTAGCGATGTTACTGTTCAATGCCTGCATATATATGTATGTATATATACATATAGGAAATGAACACAAAATTATTGTTGTTGTTATTGCTATTGCTGATTTCATATAAGTATATATATATATATATATATATATATAAACAACTGCAACATGTGAATGTGAAATACTTTAATCGAAATCACAGCAGGTTCCCTTTTTTGGCTTTATAAAATCTTTAAATACATATTTACAGGTAAATCGAAAACACAAATAAAATAACAAAAAAAAAAAAAAATAGTGAAAAAAGAACCGAAGCAAAAAAGATCAGGAAAGAGTTGAAAACAAAAAGAAACGAATATCTCTGTACAAATTTATGTGCACTGTATACATAAAAAATACGTGTGCATATGTAGGTTCACAATTTCTTCGCGATTAGATAGATAATTAAATTTTAATAAAACTTAAGTTGTTTATGATTAAAACAAAATGAAAAAATGTTGATAATCTTTTATCTCGTGGTAATTTAAAGTATTATAGTTAAACTCGCTGACTGAAATCAAGATTATTTTCTTATTATTGTAATAAGTAATTGCAAAATCTTCCTTAGGTCCCCGGAGGCAAGATAGCCGGTAAAGGAATAAAATGATGATCCGAGAAATGAAACTCAAAAGTGAGTTATCTTACTACAGATACCGCAGAAGATAAACTTGGTTTACAAATTTTCTTAATATGTACGTTAAATGTCATAAATGTGTCAGATGGTGTGCAGTACATTGTTGAGAAAAACCCTTATATAAGAGATTCTAAAACGATCTATTCTAAATATTTCACATGAAAAAAATCTCGATGCATTTGTGCCGTTAAAATCGTCAAGTCTGATAATAAAGACGTCGGATTCATATACAGCGATGAAGAAGCGAGAGAAGAGACTAAATCAATCGCAGTCGTCAAATGCTAGCCGCTGAAGTCTCATACCATAAGCAAGCGTGTGGCCCTTTATTAAGCTCAATTTAATTTACAAAACCTTGAAGGATTCTGGGTACATTTTCAAGTGCTAATGTTGTCAACGAAATTCAAATGTCAAATCTTAAGTGTCGACTACTTGAAAAAGCACTTTGCTTGTTCTCGTCAAAATCTTAGAGCATTTAATAACAAGCAATAAAGTATTTATTTTTTTTTTATAGCGAAATAAGGATTGATGTTTTAAGTAGACATAGAGGAGAAATCAATTCTAATCGGAAGTTAAAATTGTGTTCAAAAAGTCTTGTTCTCATTTTTCAACATATCAACATAACTCATTAGACATTTCTGATTTTATAAAATATGCTTTCCTTTCTAACTACAGAATTGAATCGAAAAAGTTTTCAATGAGGAAAAATTGGTTCATTTCAATAACTTCGGTCATAAATCTGACCAAAAATTGATGAAAAAAAAAAAACAAAATTTCATCAATATTTCACAAGCAAAAACGATATCGACTTTGTTGATAGCTGGCCACGCCAATCATACACTCATCATAACTAAGAGATCTAACTTAGAAAATTGCAACATCCTGTAGAGGCAGACAAGAAAAACAACAGCAATACTAATAGCAAAATAGCAAGCAAAACACGACAAACATAAACACGCTTACACATTCAATCAGTGCCTTTCAGTGTATTTCAAAGAAGCCCAACAACGTTTTTGTTGCTTCCTATTGCTTTTTTTCCCGGTTAATGATAAATGTTTATGATGATAGAAACTGTTTACAAGTACTACCACCATCATCAACAACCGTAGTATTGCAACAAGTAGTACTGTAAAGGTTAACAAAGTTCAATGAAATTTCATTCAGTCTGTTTTTAAATTTTCTTCTTTTTTTTTTTTGTTTTGTTTTTGGTATATGTAACAATAACAACTGCCGTAATGTAGAAAGAATCTTTCTTAGCTGTTGCAGAGATGCCAATAAATTTGTAAAAATGTTACAAGCTGTGGAAATGCGCTCGCAATCCATTTTAACGGTCATTGAGTAGAAAGAATTAAAAAAAAAAAAGAAAATAAAGTAAAACGCGAACAAAAAGAAAACGAAAAGGAAAAGAGAAAAAAGTAAGAAGTAAGAAAAAAAAAAAAATGCTATGATATCTTTAACTGTAGACTACAGTTGCTTAAATAGTTTGAAAATTGTTTGAAGTGCTTTATAAATGGAGATCACAATCACAACGAAGGTTAAGCTTCAATGCATTCCAATGTGTAACTAGCTATATGTACATCTGTGTAAGTGAGTATGCTATGTGTGTTTAGAGAGCTTACACTACTCACGAAAATTCTTATAAACATTCACGGCATCCAGTAAACAATTTCTAAACATTTTCCTCCTTTTTTTTTGTCTTCGCTGATCGTCATCGTTTGCTTTTGTTTAGGAAGCAAAAACAGAGAAATTCCAATCGAAAAAATTTACAAAAATTGCAAAAGACAAAAAAGAAAAAAACTGTTTGCATTTTACTTAATGAAAACAATACACTTTAGATTTGAAAGGTGTTCGTTCTAAAACCATGGGTGGTGGTACGAGGTTCATTTGGAAAATTGTAAGTTTTTGCAAACCGCGGTACGAAAATTTTATCAAAATGTGTTTTTATACCCTTCACCGAAGGATGATATTCTTGGCAATGCCAAGAAGGAAGCTTCAGAGATCCCACGAAGTATATATAAATCGATTTAAGCATGTCTGTCCGTTCCGTCTGTGGGTAACGTCTGTTGTAAAGCTTCAAAAGCCCCATAAAATATATAAATTCTCGGTGCGTTTCAAATTCGAAACGCATCTAAACATGTCCGTCCATCTGTCCTTGTGCCCAAATGTGCCACATTCTTCCATTCGCAAAGAAGAACACATCGCCTACAATTTTGTAAAAGAGTCTGAAAATGGCCCAAACATGTCAAAGAACACGCTTCCATGCAACCAAACTTGAAAACATTTTTGTTTTCGGCGTCTTTTGCTCGTTGCTCATAAGCTGAAACAGATATACGATATAAATTTCCACAAAATTATTCTACAAAAATAGAAAACCCGCTCAATACTATGCAAAATTATATATTTCTTTTTTTCAATCTTTTATAGAATAACGGTAATGGGTATAAAAGATTCGGTCGCAATCGAATCTTACTTGTTATTTTTGTCCCCGTTTGTCTTCAAACTCTTATTCAAATTTTTCAAATGTTTTACATTCTTTCGCAATCGTGTCAATGTCCCAGGAAAGTTTAGCAAAGCGATCGTATTTATATCCGAGCTTTTCTCTGTTCCACTTAAGGTTTCTCCTTTCTGAAAGCATTTAAGTATTCTTTTAAGCTCCAAAGGGGAGGTATAAATAAAAGCTTCATTTATTCCTTTATATACTTTTCCAAGCTCCGCAATGCTCTTCCAAACGTTTTAATACTTTTCCAACTACTGTTTCTTTAAGGCTTCTTACCTTGAATTTGTCAAATTTTTCAAATGTTTTTACCAGGTTTTCAAAGGTGTCAAGCATGTTTCATTAATGCTACAGTTCAAAGGAAATTATTTTATATTTCTTGTCTAACATGTACATTTATTGGAATCTTGCAATTAAATAAGAACTACAGTAAAACGAATAGCAAAAAATCCAAGGGTTAACAACTCATCATATCATCACTTATTTACTTTTTGAATTTTGCGTAATCACAATTTTGCGTAATACCCAAATTGTTGAAGACTCTTAAATAAATATTTATCACCAAGCCCTCCGATGTCTGTAGGCAAAGTTTGCATGGCTTTGTTGAAACACTAACGTCAATATTTGATATATAAACCAACAGAGTGTCGGAGTGAAGACAAAATCAAATACACAAACTAGGTAAAAAGAAGTTTCGTTGTTTTGTTGTTGTTTTCTTTTTTAATTTAATTTTCCTATTTTGCCAAATTATAACAGTAAGTAAATATTATATTCAACCAAATAAATGACTGACAGCATACACTTGCCACAATTGAGCTAATCTTAAAGTTAAAAGTTTTGTTTATTTTATAAACACTTGTGTGTTTTTGTTTATAGCGACGTTTCTTTGAATTGTTTAAATACTTTTCTGACTCTATAAGTATTTGATGTCTGTGTGCTGTACGCGTGTAGGTATGAGTAAATCATTAACAATATTTTCAAGTGCCAGGGATTTTAAAATGCATTGCACATTAAACACAAAGACATAAACTAAAATGCAAACATAAAAAGAAGAAGAAAAAAAAACAAACATTAGAAAACATTGAGAAATCTAGGTTTAGAGTTTAAGTAAATTTGCATAAAATGACTTAACGTACCTTTGGAAACAAATGACAACAAATTTTATATGGAAACTATATGGCAATATAAAGCAAACACTGGCACGGCGGTGTGTCAAACATTTTTCGGGCCATTAGTGTAACTCTCCCGTCCGTCGAATGCAATTTCTTTTCTTTTTTTATGGGAGTTTTTTCTTTTCTCTCTTTCCAAATAATTTCTAATAATCTCCTAACTTTTACGGTACGCAAGAAAAATAATAGTTATGCATTTTCTTTTTCTTTTTTTATATGTCTCTGTTTCTGTTTCCATTTCTTCTCATAACCATAATTTATTTTAATAGTTTGAAAGTTTTCAATTTCCGGATTTTTGCAATTTTTATTCACACAGCTACAACAGAAGATTTAATACATTCATCGCTTGACATGTAACACCCATACTTGATTAGAATTTAAGCCAAAATCAACTCGTTTTACACACTCGGTCCACACATATTAACAGTTGTCAACTTTACAAAAATTTGGAATAGAAGGTTGAAATTTTGAACTCCTACTCTTCGAGGATAGGTTGCAAAGAACCCATGTAGGCCCATGAACACCTTAAAAGTAGACCCAAATTTCAAACAATAGCGAATATATCTAAATATTGTTAGGCTCAAATTTCAAAATTAAAAAAAAACGAACTGAAAGCTTAACCGGAGCTAGTTAAAAGTCCGCAAGTAGTAGTGTAAAAACGCCAACTAAAAACTCAGTTTTCGCAGCTCCAAAGGCATAACTCTTAACGAATAGTAACACAGACCCACTAGGCTGCGGCCACTTCCACATACCGCTCCCTTTCTTCACTTCTTCCTCTTTCTGCCCCTGTTACACGAATATGTTACATTCCGTGAGTGATTGGTCATTTAAAAAAATCAAAGTTCATGGTTGCAAGATTTTTATGTAAGCATTCAAGCTGACGATTGCTAAGGGTGTGATTAGCGTTCAATTGTTCGAAGCTTCAAATTTCATATATTATCTAATAAGATTCTATCTAAACTTTCTGTGAAGACATTCGAAAATTATTTTTGCTTATGTTAAATAAGTAATGAAGTGAAGAAAAGTCATGCGATTAACGAAACACTTCTGTATAGTAGCTTAAGGTTTACGCTAAAGCGTATATAACTTTCTTTATTTTGTTTTTTATCGTTGTTATTATTACATATGTTATTTTCTATTTCTGTTATTTCGCTTTGTTCAGTTTCCTTATTGTATTCAGATATACGCGTATAATCAACACCAATAACAGCAACAACAAAACATTTGCTGAACTGTGGTTTATAATTCATTTTTATAATTGCAATTTGATTTAAGCTATCTGGTCGTTTTCGTATAAAAAAAAATGAAAATTATATTTGTATATGGGTTCATACGTCCATGTATATCCATACACAAATATATGCAATTTGGAACGTAAGACCTTCATTGTAAGTAAATAAAGCTTTTCTCAGTAAAAATCTGGTTTAACTGCAATTTTAAACCATATTTTTAAACAGCTTTGTAAATTCACTTTTAATTTCTTTTCACATAAACATACATCAAAAGCCCAAGTAACGGGGTGAAAACATTTCAACGACAATCAAAGCATTCGTTAAACAAAGTTTAAGGTCAACCATTACAACTCGTTTAATTTAACACACTTGGTTAGTAACTTTAGAACCCAAGAAACAATAACATACGCGGATAACATCTGATGTTTCTATTGAACTCTCTTTAAAAAAGATCTGCAATTCGAAACAAAAACAATTGAAAAAAGGCAAATAAAAAAGTCACATTCGCCTTACTTTCATGATATTCCAAATCTTTTGTTTTTGTTAATGCTTCATGTTCATTCAAATCGGAACTTCATTTTATTTCTTCCTATAATAGTTTTCATTGATCTTTAAGTTATTATTATTGTTAACAAGTAAGAATGTTATACTCGGCGGAGACCGAATCTCACACACCCACCATTAAGCTTTTCGCATTCTACTTCTTCAACTTTCTTTATTTGAAACCCATATCGCTGGTCTTCCTAAGAAAAAATAAGCGCGGTATCTACTATATTCATTTTAGAACTAACCCCTTTGACTAAAAAACTGTTTGACACACTCCATCTTGTTTGCCCTATGTTAAATAAGCATAAAATCTCAAAAAAGTGAAAAAATAAAATTTAATCATTTGTAACTTTGTGTGTAACGAGCAAAAATCCACAAATTTTGGTTAAAAAACGGTGCTGCGTTCAGTTTACGCTCCACTGCGAGCTTTTGCTCTAACACACAGACGCACAGACATGGCGAAATCAATTTAGAATTTCACGCTGATCAAGAATGTATATACTAACGTCTCTGAAGGTTCCTTTTGGGTGTTGCGTAGGTTATGGAACAAACAAAATGAGTATGTCCCCATCTAACAGCGGTGGGTATAAAAATATTGCTTTTTAGATTAAAGAAATAAATTCTAGAACTACGAAAGCGGGATGAGCAGTAGCGTCTAACACCATTGTCCCTTCCTTTTTTAAAAGGTACTCTAGGTGATTACTCTAAATACGTAATTGAGTTTAATATTTTATTGAGTTTATGTTGTACAGGTGCAGGTACTTTCAAGATGTCCATAAGGTCAGACGCCCCGAATATGAATCTGGGGTGCCGCAATTATATGATTAAGAGAAATCCTTGCAAATGCTTCGATATTGATTTTCTCGACTTCGATTGGCGCAACGACGTAGCACCATCGTATTTTTTCTTTATTTTTCTCTCTAATGGTTGTTGTAATATTATTGTGAAGGTCAAACTTTTCCATTGTGCCAAAGCCGCAGATTTGGCTGCTGTTCGCTCGTAAAACGGTCCTAACTGACCCTCTAAAGGTACTGATGGGTGCACTCCGTCTGGACCTTAAGGTTTTACGTTTCAGTAATGCCTATAGGATAAAGAGGGGCCTGCCCCTACTTGACGGGCCACGAACTCAGGATGTAGAGAGATTAAATTCTAGGGAGCGCGAGTCGCTATTAAAGGGACGTGTCCGTGCCTTATGGCAATCACCTTGGGATAATAGTGAGAACGGTGGAGTTACTTTTAACTTTACTCGAGATATCTCGTTTGTAGAAAAGCACTCGGGGTTTAGCTTTAGCTTACATCTCAGGTAATTGC
This sequence comes from Glossina morsitans morsitans, assembly GCA_001077435.1. Classification (NCBI taxonomy): domain Eukaryota; kingdom Metazoa; phylum Arthropoda; class Insecta; order Diptera; family Glossinidae; genus Glossina; species Glossina morsitans. The sequence continues at coordinate 110,331 of CCAG010012184.1, forward strand.
TTACAGGCCACAGATCTCTTTTTTACATGAAAGGGGCCGTTCTGAAACTTAGGCTTGACTATGTGGCGGTCTGTTCAAAGACTATGAAAATGTGTTTTTGGTGAGTACTCTGCATTCAGAGACTTAGAGGCCATGGAAGTCAAGGTAGTTCGCGGTAGAATCGATTGTAGTCCGACTCCATCTACTCCTGAGACGACAGCTGCACTGACTACGTTTACATATGGTGTTTTCCTCAAGCGCCGGATTATTCGGCGAGGTTTGGGAAACTCTGTCTAAAGTCTGCTTTGACTGGCTTATCCATAGTTTATTTGACTGTCACTGATTGACAGGGGGGTGAGCCGCGTGGGGCTCTATAAGTCTTGCCAGAGACTACTTCTCGATCTGGCAAGGCATTGTGGTGGAAACTCATTTCCACGTTTCTTTGCATTGCTATAGTTGCGTGAACTCGTTTTGAGCTTTGCTCACACAACCCCACAACGGTATCGTTTTCCTTATTAAACGAAAGTGGTTGGGATAGGCCTCTTCCGTCCTGTCAGAATAAGATGACCGTACGCACTGTATTGACTGCTTCTTTTTTCCCGTACATTTTTTTGCAGGTTCTATTTTATAACTACTTTCAGGTCGTATGAGACCTGATGCAAAGTCTGACATGAGACTTTTATTATTCTTCTTTTATCATTTATTTTTCTTCTTTATATACCGTACCACGGGTGACAGGAGCCCCCGAAGCAGTCTCCCAGCTTCGGCCTGACAGCGGGAACGGCCCATCGTGGAAGTTTCGTGGTGGCTGTGGTTGGCCCAAACCGTGGAAAGAGCCTCGGCTCGGTGTGGAATTGCACAGCAACCGAGTGTCTGAACCAAAAAAAAGCAAAGGTTTTGGGTTAGGTAAGAAAAGCAGGAGAGATACGCCCATATACGTATTTCCACTGGAATTTCCGCTGAATATGCGTTTCACACTTCGTGTGCCATCGGGCACCGTGGGATTAAGCCTTCACGGCAGGTATCCACGTTAAATATCGTAAGACATCTGTGCCAAAGCCGCAGATTTAGCTGTTGTTCATTCATTTTCCATAGGACGACTCGGTAGTCAGAAATATTTGAATTTTGTCTCCGTGAGTGGCAGACGTGTGTCCTGCCTTGACAGTAGTGTATCACTTGGAATTTAAGGAGTTACTGAAAGCTTTCGTGAACGATAAACTATTTAAGATGATAATCGTTTAAGTTTTAGTTGTGCGAGTAAAGTTTATAGCCTAAGGAGTAGCTCTAGCCTCGATAATAAATGTTGAAACGCTTTCATGTAGGACATGATTAAACCGTTTTTTTTTAAATAAGCATTTTGCTAAGATAGGCAACGGTGTTTGGGTGAACCAAACTTTTCCAGGTAAGCTAACGTATGTAGTTCACTCTAGTTTGAATAGAATTCTTTAACTGAAAGCGATGTGATGCGGTCAAAATGTACTCATTGGAAAACGTGAGCCCCCGAAATTTGAAGTGTTCATTATCCATATGTATTAGGTGACTTTTCGCATCGCACACGCGGTTTCTACAAATGTACAACTCTTGTAAATTTATGTATTGATATTTTTGCGCCCGAAGAGTTAGCCCAGTTTGAAATAATTTCTCCTATAGCTCCCAGAATATTAATGGTTGTTGCGTTTTTTTTTTTTCTTCATCGGCATATAGACAATCGATGTTTGTGTTATAATTAAAAGATTAATTAAATTATCAGTTGAATCAACTGCTTAGAGTGGACAAACGTAGCTTAATATTCAAAAAAGAGATAAAAAGACGAGTTTGGCTCAGTGAAATCTTAAAATGCGCACAAAATCGGTTTATACAACGTAGTCGTAAAACCGTATTAACCGAACGTCGAGTGCATTCGATAAATTAGAAAATATAAAAGAGGTCTTTTAAAGAGAAAATTTGAAGACATTCCTGCCATGCACGTAGAGGTGTTCAAAGCTGATAAACGAACAGCTTTGATATTTAAACTCAAATTGCGTTTTTCTCAAAACAATGTTTTTCAAGATTACCGCACTGCTGACTTCTTCCATTCTGATATGCGCCACGAACCAAGAAGTATAAGGAGAAGGAGAAATCTATATTCAGACTAATAATTAAATAAAAAACACATTCTAGAAATATTTACCCAAATTACTTAAAAAATGAATCTACAATGAGGCAGTCTTATCCCTGAAATCTTTCGACCATCTTTCCCGCTTTCATTGATCGAAGTTGATTATCAGTTTAATAACGTTTTTACACTTACACTTTCGCAATTAGTTCTTCTCTAATTTTCCTTTTAAATATTCTTTTTCAATTATCGAGTACTCTACTATATTATTATAAGAATAAGAATAATTTATGATCCGCTTAACAACTGGTAACTCATTTATGATCTTTCTTTTCTAATCCCCAAATTATCATGTTCTTAGGTTCATTCAGTTAAAAAAAATTTGGATTGCTGTTCACTTACGGATGTCGTCTATAATAATAATATAGGGCAAATGTAGCGATGATCAAGGACAAAAAGAAATGTGGAGAGAGGGATAAGGTACGTCCACAGCCTATTGGAAGTATGTCCGACTGTTATGCCTTTATTGAACGAGATTACAATATAGCGGCTATATATCGCCAAAATATCTGTCGCAATTAAAATATGGACGTCTATCGTACTGGGAACTAAACCTGGGAGGCATGTCGAGCTAATAACCGTGCTTCTTATCTGTTAATCTACGTAGTAGCATTTGCAACATTTGCCTGTGATTGCCTTATGTGTTGTGACGTCTCTGTGATGAGAATAACCCTATAATTTAACTTTTTCATTCTCTTATGAGCAAACAATTAAATTACAAAAAACAGTTATGCGAATCGTACAGTTATACAAAACATACAGTTAGTGATATAAACGTGTTTAATATAAACGAAGTGCAGTAATATCTTAACCATAAACTGTATAAAAATTGTTGAATATATGCGTTGCGTTAAACTTTCTCTTAAGTTGTTATTGTATTTATTATTGAAGAATTTTTTAATATAATATTTTTTGCATTTACCTCATTGATCCAAGTATTTGAAGAATGCTATAAAATGATTGTGGAAATAGAAAAAAAACACTTTGCTTTTCCTTGGTGCAAACTGGTATGTTTGCTATATATAAGCTTACACAGATAGTTACGTAAATAAGGAGCAATGTTATCTGTTATGAAGCAATTCAATGAATTTTAATGCGATTTATAATTTATTTGTCTTTCCGATTGGGTTAAAACTTTCCCAAACGAACAGATCCCTGATATGAACACTAATTTAAAGTGTATTGCTAATCGATTGTTAGATGTTAGCAGATATGGTTGCATGATTTCAAAAACAAAAATTCACTTTTTGAAAATTCCAAGGCATTGTTATGCAATAATAAAGAGACTACTTTACTATTGCTCCCAAAAGCGCATAGCGCTGTAAATCTACATCCGAAAACATACATCTACTTATTGGGCCTTTAAAAGAACCGGTTCGTTTGTGTGCATAGTTTGGTGTGAACGATAAATATTCGACATTAGTCGTCGTGCTAAAGCCACACGTTATTTTCATTACTTAGCCCTTCGAGACTGGGTTGACAATACATTTCTCGGAATTTTAAAGCTTTCTTCCAAAATGAATGTGAAAATGAAACGTGTAGAAAGGTTGCATGTGGCTTGATGGGTAGGGCGATTAAACGTCTTGTTCAAGTCGTTAGCGTTTTAGTAGAGTGATCGGAGCTATTCTGGACTTATATATGTTTTAGATAAATATTTGCTACCACTCTTCAAAACGGTATTTGCTATAGATCATACCTTTTGGGCAATAATACTTTTGAAATTTTTGTGTTTTGTGTTTGTGGTGGTGTCAATAGATGCTATATCCGTTTTTTTGGGCATTATATTTTACTTTTATACTTACAACTATTCGAGATGAATGCCAAAGCGAATTAGGGCTCGTTAGGTATGTTTTCTGTTTTTCACATAATCTACTAAAGCCTATGAATGGTTTATTATTCATGTTATTTCTCTCACGTAAAATAATTAGTTTATTATTCAGAGTTTAAGTCATTTATGACGATAAAGAATAGTTTCGTCACTTTCTAATGAAATTATTGACGATTTTAAAATCCTGCAGCTTGAAAGTGAATTTAACAAAAATTCCCATCATTCCAAAATGCATCAATTTTAATGAAATTCTTATCATTCAAGTAAAGTTTCCCGTGTTGCTCGGCATTTAAAATAAAACTTAATTAATTATAACTTCGTGAACTTCATTTATTTCATTATAAAGCACAACTACTAATCAGTTGTCAATTGCGAGGTTTGCCTTCCATCGTTCATGGCTGGCTGTACAAATATTTTATAAATGATTTTGTAAGTAGTGCAATACACACCTCAGGAGCATCACAAAATGACACTTCATGCTAGTCTGGTCGTCTGGCTGAAATATAGCATACATTACTACATACATGCATACATACATTACTACATACATTTCTACATTACTGTTCAAATTTGAAAACGGGCGTGCACCCGCTTTGGAAACATCAATTTTGAAATTTGTGCGCAAACGCTAACTCAGCCTCTCTTCAAATTTCGGTATGTAAAGGATCTTGACCGATGTTTTGAAACATGACCAATTACAAAAATATTTTTGCAAACGATTTGCGATAAGGGGTGGGGGGGGGAGGAGGGGGGGGTTTCCAAGATTCGCTCTAAGGCAAATACGATTTTTCACCTGCTTGTTTGTTGTTGCTTACTTGTCGACGTGCAAAGCATTTCCCACGTAAATAAAAATTACTCTTAACAATTAAAAGACAATAAGTTAACATTAAGAGGAATATTTGTTGTGACTGTTTTTGTTTTCTTGGGTGAACGTTCTCTTACACACACACACACATTCACCAATCAGAAAATTAACTGCAACAACAATACATCTTAGCACGTATTATGAATGTTTTCATTCATAATCGTTGCTAATAATAAAATTCAAGAATCACATAGTTATAAAGTATAAATCTTTTATACTTGATTTTATATGACCATGGAGAGCAATATACATAAACGTATTTTTTGTTTGAATTACTTTAAGATATAAAGACACGTACCCATGCACATAAGCATACAAGCACATACATTTTCATACTCAAAACATTTGAAAATTTGCCTTCCTCTGCTGAATAGCCCACACACATATTTTTAAACACGCGCCATATACTCCTGCAGCAGCAAATCACATTGAAGAGGAAAAAAATTTAAAAAAAAAAAAAAAACAGTAATATTATATAGGAGAAAAGCAAAATAATACAAACAATCGAAAAATATTTTTTTAAAACACAAATCCATGTAAGTTCTCAAGTTGTTGCAGTTGCTTGTGCAGCTTAAGGCTGTTAGAGGTTTTAAGGCAGCAGCAATCAAGTTCAAGTCAAGTATAAGGTCTTGGTTAGAAAGAAGGAAAAAAAAAAGAAAAAATCTACACATGGTCTTTATTTGTATTCTTGTAGTTGTTGTTGCAAGTCTTTTTCCTTATGCAAAAGGCTTAAACAAAAAACCACAATAACAACAACAATAACAACAGCAACAACTATCCAAAGTATAGTAAAAAGTTTTTTTGTTATTATTATAATTTTTTTTTTTTTTTTTTTTTTTTTTTT